>QOVD01001289.1:0-21556 GCA_003521225.1 Tuber microsphaerosporum | reverse complement strand
TAACGGGAGCTCCCCCACTACACACATGGCCATTGCCGTTGCGCATGAAAGTCACAGCCCCTCTCACCAAAAGCCCGATGTCCTCGGTAAATCCTAAGCACCTTATATAAAGCAAGCGATCATATATTATGCCAGAAATTGTGACAGTCTCCACAAGGAGCACAAGAAATTCTCTAGTGATGCTTACCCAATATTCCACCTTGAAGCGCATAACTCGCATCGACACCCATTTAGGTCTCTCGAACTCAATTACACTCCTGTAAAAGGGTTTTTGCGCCCTTGACCACCCGGCCCACTATAATATACTCCCTCGAGCATTGTGAAAACTGCAGGGTTAACGTGGTGGATAACTCGGCCCATTGGGGAGAAAATTTACTGGTTTGTTGAAAGATTCCAAAGCTATTTCTCATACTGATGGAAATTCTACAAGAGCCTTGGGGATCCTCTTTCCCGACCGTTATTGACACAGCCCAGGGCAGTGCACATACGACAGGAGAGCACCACGACATAGACTCTAATAGTCTAAGTCAATGCATCGGCAATCATCCACCACATTTCTATCATATCCACTGGAATAAGAGAACTGTCGTTGGAGTTTCCCTCCTATCGTAAGGTCCGGCATTTGTTTTCTCCCCGTGCTTCTTGCTTTGGTCTGTTTTTCGCCCCTTTTCCAATGTAGGGAATTCTTAAACTACAAATCGGTAGCACACGGCTTACTTAGTCAGGTTAATACGGGATGCTCGAGTACTTTCAGACGCAAGACAAGGCTGTACTTTCCACAGGAGCCTGGTTAGTACATATGATATAGCTCGATTAATAGCACGATATTGCTCTTGGCGTATACCTTATAGCTACCCCTACTATGCACCTGAGTGCGGAGGGTGGGAGCCTAGCAGACAGTCATTTCATGTCTCCTATTGATCTCGCTCGTCTCACGGTGAGCTTGGTAGCATGGAACATACCAGCCGATAAAAATCCGGATAGCCTAGTCTGTATTCAAAGTCGATTACTTTCTCCCGGTAGATTTCGGGTTAATGCTATAGGGTGCCCACCACCCTGATACCGGTAGCACACCGCGAGGTCGACAAGAAAGAACACCTTGGGGCCACTTGTCGAAAGGCTCCTCTACAATACAGAGCTCTTTCCAATCGCTCCAAGAAAGTGCCCAGGAAACGCAACCCCGGCGCTTGCCGCCCCCGTACTGTGAATGCCGCCATCCAGGTTGAAAATAGAGACACCGAAGGGCCCACGGCACCGTACCGTTCCATTTGCTAGTTAATTGAAAGAGGAGGGAAGTTGGATGATTGGTGGTTTCCTTTCTATGGCAAGTTGTCGGTGGAGTGAGAATTAAGGCGGCATGATATGATAGACTACGTGGTGAATTGGGCTAGATTTCTGGTTAGCGAGCATACGGTTAAGGCAATGTCACCTACGAGAGGGATTTACTTTTTTGGCCTTTCGTCTGAGCGTATACCGTATTAACTTGACTAAGAGAGGGCTAAGAGAGCGGTCTGCTATGTAGTCAAGATTTCCCTACATAGGAAAATAGGCGAAAAATAAAGTAAAAGAAGAAGCATGAGAAAGAAAAAAAAATCCAGAGCCTACCAGAGGGGGTGGCCCCAACAGAATAGCACACAGTTCTCTTATTCAAGCGGATATGGTAGAGATGCGGTGGGTGATTGCCGATGCGCTGACTTAGACTATTAGAGTCTATGCCGTGGTTCTCTTCTTTTGTGTGTGCACTGTGCTGGGCTGTGTCGATAACATTCGGAAAACAGGATCCCCAAGGTGCTCATAGAAATTCTATTGGTGTGAGAAAGACCTCTTCAATCTTTTAACAAGCCGGGCAATCATTCATGCGTGAGCCAGAGTTATCCGTCATGTTAGTCTTGCAGTTTTTCTAATGTTCGAGGGAGTGTAGACTGGGCGGCCAAAGATAGAAAAACTGTTTGAAAGGATTTAGGTATGCTACATGCCTCAAGGTAGGTATCAGGTAGGCATAATTGAGGAATTTCCTGCGCTTCTTACCAAGACTGGAACAATTTCTTGAAGCAATACTACCTTTTCTGATGAAACTCGTTTTCGTGCTAAGAGGTTGAAAGAGAGTGTGGCGAAATACCTGAGCCCCTTTGAGTTGAGCGTAGCATTTCGGGTAGCACCCGTACAAATATTCACCCTGGGCGCCGTTTTCGAAATATTTGTCCTCTGCCTCAAGGAAATAGCTCACCCGGTAGGGTTACTTTGTAAGAAATCCTAATTCACACCTTATTCTAACCTCTAAGCGCAGAAACGCGTTTGACTAGAAAATGCGGTACTGGTGTGTGATGGTTGGCTTTGTGTAGGCTGACTGGGATTTACTGGGGTCACTGGGCTTTTAACGAGAGGTTGCGACTTTCATGCGGAACCGCAACGGCCATGTATATAGTGGGAGAGCTCCCTTCACATTAAGTAAAAAATACTTGGGATACTTTAACTTGACACCCACGATATTATCACTGCCGAGCGTGTTTGTAGTTTCCACCAGGACATAGTTTTGCATTGCTAACCACCTAAGCTGCAATAGTTTATAGATCTAGCTTGGCTTGTTCTGCAGCCCCGACTTAAGAGCTCACATACCGGTAGGTGAATAGTTGGATAGTACTGTACGAGTACTAGACCTTTGCCATCAGCTCGGTGTTAAAATCCCACACTTTTTCGCAGCTCATACTGTACCACCGAGACGATAGCTGCAGGGATAGCGGAGCCGCTAGAGAAAGCCATTCTTGGTAAGCAGAAGTACCAGTGAGAAAACACGAAAAACGACGGAAACCCAGAGTATCTGAAATCCCGACCTGCACTCCCACTTCTTAATCAATTAAAATAAAAATTATGTCAATAGATAGCTAAAGATCTACAAAATTTGAAATAAATATTTCTATAAGAAATTCCTTTGTTCTATGGGCAGCACCCATCAATCTGTATAGTCCACCATAAATAGGAGCTAAGCGCTGAGAATTTGTATCAACATGTGCGCTCATACTAGAGCAGAAAAAGCTACATCTTGCGGAAGCTGCAAATACCGCATGCCCTACGGTAGTTAACTTAATATTGCACCGTACACTCCAATATTGAGATTTTACAAAATTAATAGAATACCACTATTTTTTGCTAAGGATTGATTTACTTGCACAGCAGTTAGTCGAGCCCTAAGGCTTTGAAAACAGTCAATTTTGGCATAAAGGTATTATATTATTATCATATTATTATCGGCCAGCAATGACTTTGGTCAGGGCAACGGAGGTTCATTTACACCTGAAGGAGCCATACCTGTTGTACATGGCTGTAGGCTGTTTTAACGCTAGCTCACCCCCGCTTTTCTTCACCTAGGCCCCGCTTTTCTTCTATTCCTCCTAAGAATATCATCAACCAACCATAATCAACAACTCCTTCCCTTCAACAGAACAATCAAGAGCGGAGGATGTCTCAATATACCATCAATGATAGCAACAACTGCCTTAACACTACGAACTCTTTTAACAATGTGTGGAACAATTGTACTTTTTCTGATGATCGGCCTCAACTTCTAGCGTGGTTATCACCCCTGGAGCCTAGTCTAAGGCATAGGGATGTTCGCGATCGCCGTGTCGACAGTGTCGGGGAATGGCTCATGCAAACCGAGAAATTTGGAAGATGGTGCAGCATGGGTGGGAAAGGTGAAGATGGAGGTGATAATGCCGTTCTCTTCTGCCATGGAGATCCGGGTGTCGGCAAAACATTTATCTGGTAACAAGGACGATTCACTGGAGATAGATGAAAGAGAGCGCGTGCTAACAGGCCACGATGACAGTTCGCTAGTCATAGACAGCCTGTGCGATCAGGCCAAAAGACAAAACATCGCGGTCGCATGCTTTTACTTCGATTTCGCAGCCCGGAAGGAGCAGTCTGCGACTAGTATGCTGGGTTCTCTGCTAAAACAGATGGTCAGCGGAATGGAAAGGATACCGGAGGAAATATTGCGGGCCTTTCAAGAGCAGAAGAAGGCCATTGGTGGGTGCGGACCGCAACTCACCGATATCGTGAAGATGCTACAGGCCATCACATCCTCACAGCCTACCTTTATGTGTATTGACGCTCTTGACGAATGTGTGGGAGTGCAACGGCTCAGGGTCCTTGATTCGCTGAAAAGAATTCTCGAGAAGTCCCCGAGAACTCGAATATTCGTGACTGGAAGGCCTCATATTCTGGCTGAGATTGAAAAGCGACTTGCTGGACAAGTGAAAAGTCTATCTGTAGGTCCCAGCAAAGATGATATCGTGACATACCTTCGTGCTAGGCTTTGCGAGGATGAAACACCTGATGCCATGGACGAGAATCTAGAGACAGACATTCTGGAGAGGATTCCCGAGAATATATCGGAAATGTGGGTAGAGGCCACGATACTAAAGATCCCACCCCACACCATCCGCTAATAGATATGTTTAGGTTTCTACTTGTTTCCCTGAGTATGGACGCAATCTTGCAAGAATATACCATATATCGGAGGCGGGAAAGGCTCAAGAAAATGACGGATGGATTGGGGTTGGGGGATGCCTACAAGGCCACAATTGAACGGATAAAGGCGCAGGGTGGGGAAAAATCGAGACTAGGGATGGAAGCTTTGATGTGGGTCAGCCATGCCGAACGGCCATTGAGTTCAGATGAGCTCTCCCATGCCCTAGCAGTCGAGCTAGGCTCTAAGGATTTCAACACCGGCAATGTCCCTTCAATGTCGACCTTGGTGAGCTGCTGTCAAGGGCTTATCACCGTGGATAAGGAGGCATCAACTGTGCGGCTGATCCATTTTACTCTACAAGAGTATCTCTCCTCCCATCCCGATATTTTCGATAGACCTCACTCGGCTATAGCAGAGATCTGCTTGACATTTTTGAATTCAAAACAGGTCAAGGCCATTCCAGCTAATCGCTCCCCCGACCTCTCAACCACTCCCTTTCTAAAATACTGTTCTCTATATTGGGGAGTCCATGCGAAAAGGGAACTCTCAGATTATGCGAGCTCACTTGCCCTAGAGTTGTTTCAGGAATATGATGACCACATATCCACTAGATTGCTTTTAGATCAAGTAGAGTATCAGGAGTATCTAGACGTCATGGAGGTTGAGACTAGTTTCCTGTTTAATGGATTACACTGTGCATCGCTCTTCGGCACTGTTGAGGTGGTAGCTGCTTTGATAGAGATGGAGTGTCATGATATCAACTGAGGAGATTTCTGGGGGTTTACACCGCTTGCATGGGCTGCTCGGAATGGACATGAGGGAGTGGTGAAAATACTACTCGGGCGAGAAGAAGTCAACCCTGACAAGCCAGATTATTTCGGCCAAACACCGCTCTCCGATGCCGCTCAGAGTGGACATGAGGGGGTGGTGAGGGTACTACTTGGGCGAGAAGAGGTCAGCCCTGACAAGCATGACAATTCCGGCCGGACACCGCTCTCGCGTGCCGCTTCGTATGGGCATGAGGCAGTGGTGAAAATACTGCTCGGGCGAGAAGAGGTCAACCCCGACAAGTCAGATAATAACGGCCGGACACCGCTCTCCTATGCCGCTTCGAATGGAGACGAAGGAGTAGTGAAAATACTACTTGGGCGAGACGAGGTCAACCCCGACAGGCCAGATAATCACGGCCGGACACCGCTCCCCTATGCTACTCGGAGTGGACATGAGGGGGTGGTGAGGGTACTACTGGGGCGAGAAGAGGTCAACCCCGACAAGCCAGATAATTACGACCAGACACCTCTCTCATATGCCGCTTCGTATGGACATGAAGGAGTAGTGACAATACTACTCGGGCGAGGAGAGGTCGACCCCGACAAGCCAAATATTCATGGCGTAACACCGCTTTCGTATGCCGCTTGGAATGGGCATGAGGGAGCAGTGAAAATACTACTCGGACGAGAAGATGTCAACCCTGACAAGCCTGATAATAGTGGCCAAACACCGCTCATGCGCGCAGCTAGTGATGGTCATAAGAAGGTGATAGAACTGCTACAGTCTCATAAAGTGCCAACCTACGGGGCGGCTTGAGGCCTAAGACACAAAACTTCTTGGAATTCATCCCCATTGCTCCCCTTTCATAGTTATTCATGAAAGCTATCCATAGACATCATCCTTTGCATGCGAAAGAAATCCCATGAGACGGGCACGCACATATATTATCACACCTATCTAAACCCCCCTGTCTAGCCTAGTGGAGTGAAGATTTACGAGTTCCTGTTTAAAATGTACTATACCCCTAGAGTCGAGTCTCCTTCATGGCGTAAAATAGCTCTATTATAATAAGAAAATTCCATTTATTTAATTTCCCCTAGCTCTAAATTCTGATCTTTTTCCATTATTTCTTTTTTTCTTCTCTTTTTCCTCTCCTTTCTCTCCACCCATTCCCCACTTAATATACAAGCTGTATATAGAGTAATTTTTTCCTTTCTGATAATAGAAAAGCGGTAAACGATAGCATAAGCATTCTTGAGGCCATTACGAACAACTCTATAAGACTGCATTTGCCAACTTTATAGGAGGCCGGTTCCTACAAATAGTATAAGCCAATGGATAATACGGCTCAATGAATAGTATGGCACTGAGTCTGGAAGATGCCTACTAGCTACCCCAGTGATAGACATCGATATGGAGGGTGGGACCCAGAAGACAGGCTTTTCATCTCACCCATTAGCCCCACCCGTCGTGCGATCAGTTTGATAGAGTGACAACATCCCAGCCGAAAAACCACTAAGATAGAGTATAGCCGGAATTGTATCCGGGATCACTGTCCTCTCCCGGTTGAAGAAATGTTACCGCCGAATGCCCACCACCCTAATAGAGTGTCGCGAGATGGATGGGGAAGAACATCCGGTGGCAACTTGCCGAAAGGCTACTCACTAAGCCAGGGCTCTTTCCCAATCACTGTGGGGAAGTATTCAGGAATTGTAATACTGGCTCTTCCGACTCCCTACTAACCATGCCCCCATCTATATTAGTAATAGAAGGACCACAGAGCCCCCAACACCGTACCGTTCAATCTACTGGCAGATTGGAGGGGGGAAGGTGGGTGGAGTGAATGGCGGTTTCGTTTTTTTTGTGGCGTGGTATCGGTCGGGTTGGAATGAATGCGGTGTGAAGATAGACTATGGCGCAAGTTAGATTACTAGTTAGAGAAAATATGGTGAAGATAGAGTTATCTATGATAGTTGTTTGAGTATTGACGGATTTATCTTCTCTAAAGGGGTATAGAGATCTAGCGGTTGATTGCCCATGAGGTGATTTACTATGCCGTGGTGCCCTCCTATCGTATATGCGCCGTGGTCACCTGTATCCAGGGTTAGAAAACGTGATCCCCTGTTAAAGGGATGTTGTTGATTCTAAAATTTACAGGAGTGTTACAGTTTTTTCGAGAGCATAATGGATTTTTTTGTGCTTTAGTGATTTTCGGAGAAGATTATGCCCGCATTTATTTCCATTTTATCCCAAGTTTACGTCCTTAGCAATTCATAAAGTATTCAAATAAATTAGTACCAAGATATCTCACTTACACGTAAATTCTCGAATCTTAACACCAATACAGAGTTCTGAATAGTCCGACTGGTTAAGTCTTGGAGGCAAGACTAGGCTGGTTAGTCCTAGCGATGTCAATGACTGGACCTGACTAACTTGGGTGGTCCGGGCTAGTCTGGACTTAGTCCCAGACCAGTCTTCATAAAAGATCGCATAGTCATGTAATATCACTTACTTAGTGGACAGAAAGAATTTGATACTTGTGAATTTATTTTCGCCGCCCCTAATCTAAGCAAGGTACTATCTCTACTCTAACTCTCCCAAGAATCTACAGTATAATCCATAGAAACAATGAGTTTAATTCAGAAAATCTTTATTTGAACATATATGATGATAAATAGTGAAAAGCGGAATCTGGATGCCAATTCTGTCAAAGGCCCAACTTGTCACCCATTTTCCCGCCTAGAGTATAGGGAGCCGGGTGGTGAGGGTTTAACTAGTGAGAGCTCAACTAGTCTCTTAGGTTGCCAGTTGCTGAAAAGTACCGGTAGAAAGAAGTACTCGAGTGTGAGGGTAAGTTATCGGAAGAAAAGTGGTTGCAACCAACCACTTGTTTTCCGATCACTTTTTGCTCTAGGCTGGTTCATGTATCTGACTACTAGTCATGCTGGTGTAGATCAGGGACCGAGATCGAGTGCTCCTAATTTCGCGACGTAAGCCTTATCTTGAAATTTTATCCGGCGCTCATGTAATCCCGCCCGTCAACATTTCCAACAGGAGCCGCAATGTCTTGGCAACCGTGCAAGAGCCGCTTGTCGATAATCAGCTTGGTTATCACTTATCTCGACAGCTGAGCCTACCCACGAGACCTGCCACCTCTGTTGGGGATCGCTTGCCCTTTGTCTAAACCATTTTCTCCTCTAAAGCAAGTGCGAGGGGTTCTGGAAGTCCCAGTATGGTTCCTACTTAATAGCTGCTGCCACGGAATTGGGCAGATGACGAGCAGGGAGGGGTATTTGGTAGGCAAAAAGTAAGTTGTTAGGGTTAGAATTACAAGTTTTAATTGATCCTATCATAGTTCCGTCGCAAGTCCAGCACTGCAACTGGTCTTCCACTTCCGGCTTTCTTTTGTGAGTATTGGTAATCTTGGCGGTGAAGGCCCCTGCGCGGGCGACCAGCAGGAGAAAACAGAAGTTAGTAAAGACTAGTTATGGAAGCTGAAAGATGAATGCCGGATGGCCGTAATTGATCGGGTTGACTAGGAAGGATGAAAAATGGTGATGTAAAGAACGGCTTCTACCGGCCGAAGAAAAATCCCACGATCCTCTCTCCTTTGAGGAGATTCTAGGGCTCTTAAATACCAGGAGTGCCTCTGCCCAAACTTCCCATTATCTCTACTGCATAAGAGCATACGCAATCCCTAAAGAAAATAACTAAAAACCGGTTTGAATATGACGGTTCCGTTTTGTTGCCCGATACAAATGACCGCTTCCTTTCAGTTTCAAGGTTCTGAAAAAACTGGTTCTATAGGTAAAATAGTCACAAAACGGAACAGCTGTCCCCCTTCCGTTTTTGCCAAACAGGCTCTAAAGTCACGAAGGCAATCTACCAGTTGAGCAGTACGGTGGAGATAGTTTTACTAAAGTCTTTTTCTGACCACCTAGTTCTCTAATGGTAGTCTTGATACAGAGCTTGTCGTAGGTCGGTTACGCTGTCTCGCATTAGAGGGTTTGCCCATAGAGACCTGGGTGCATGTTAAAACATAGCTTTTGGCACCTAGAGAATTATGTAGGGCAACTCACTAAAAATAGTAAAAATGGATAGTGTCAGATGTGCGTAAAGGGAAGAAACTTCAAAAAAGTGTGATCGCCTACCAGCCCGCATCCACACACCAGCAATGGAAGGTAGAGCTGCGATAGTAGCAGAGGGAGGTTTGACTATCTTCTGTGATGCGATTATGAGCTTGAATTGGATTTGGTAGTTGAAGAACCTCTACAAGTTCTTCAACTTCACTCTTTGTAAATCTTTTACCAGTAATTATAATTTTGTCTCCTACTTTATTTCTTTCACCATGTACAAAGTAATATTCAGGTAAAACATACCGGAATTGGTTTCTCCATTCTTCTTTGGTCAAACTATTCAAGTCCAACCTTCCTCCTTCCCTCAATGGCCCCCTCTTGCAGCTGTTATCATGAGAGAGTGTAAGGTAAGATGCTTTACAAAAACTAATCTTCTAGTATATTGCTTGTGGAGGAACTGCTGGGCAAGCATTGTAGGAAATAATTTGTATTTTAGGTAGGTTGTTTATCATAGGGCTGATGGGCTCTGATATTACTCTATCAAATACTAAATATATCACACCACCGTCATTGCAGGTAATCAAGCTGTCATACCACCTGGACTTTCTGCGCAAACTCTTTCCACCGGTCGCTTTTCTCCTGACCGCCGCCTAGGTTCCCCTGCGCAACCCCTCTACCCAAGTATTTCTACTAAGAAAATCCCAACAGCCAGGATTTAACAGGTACCGGCGCGACCGGTGCAATTTCCCGCGTCCAAGGTTCTTCTTACAGAACGTTAGTACGAACTAATAGTGCGAGTGCTGCAACAGCCATCTTGGGTTTTTTTCCTTGCTTGTTACGAAATATAAGTTAAATTTTCCAGTTAAGATGCAGGTTTTTCCTTTTACTCCGGCATTTTGGAGCGGAGCGGCGATGTCTTGGCAATCATGCTAGAGCAACATTTCGATAGGCAGCTCGGCGATCACTCACGGAATCCCCGCATACCACTCCGAAGACCATCGGGATTTTAGCTAAATAATATAGGGTTATTCTACCAGCAGTATTGAGAAGTTTGCGGGGGTGGCTAGTGGGATAGTATGTGCGAGAGTTGTGTGATGGACTGGGTTTTGGGGCCCGCGTGGAATGCCACTTTATTCTAGAGTGCCAACACTAGAGTAGTAACTATAAGAATGATGTTAGTTTCGCAGGTATTGCAGGTCTTAATAGGGATGTTCTTTGCATCTAAGATTAGCTGAACCTGGGCTCTGTTTAAACAGAACCCAGCATTTCTTTCCCTATACCCCGCTTTTCTTCCGCTCCTAGGAACATCAACCATCCGTGCCCAACAACCCCTCCTCTTCAACAAAGCAATAACGAACCGGAGATGTCGCAAAATATCTTCCACAATAGCACCAACTGCCAAAATACTACCAACTCAAATAATACTTATAATGCTAATGTATCCAACTACACTGTTACCGATGACAGACCTCAACTCCTCGCCTGGCTATCACCACTTGATCCCGGCCTACGTCATTGCGAAATTCAAGAGCGTCGTGTAAACCATGTCGGGGAATGGATTATGGGGACTGAGGAATTCCGAAGATGGTCCGGAGTAGATGGGGAAAGGGAAGGCGATATGGCAGTGATGTTTTGCTATAGACATCCAGGGGTCGGCAAGACGTTTATTAGGTAACAAGGATTATTCTGTGGGGAGAGATGTGGACCAGTTCTAACAAGCCACCGTGACAGTTCGCTAGTAGTGGACAGGATGTGCGATCAGGCGAGCGGACAAAACGCGGCCATTACGTGCTTTTACTTCGACTTTGCCGCACGAAAGGAGCAAACTGCGACCAGTATGCTGGGCTCCTTGCTGAAGCAAATGGTTAGCGGGACGGGAAGGATCTCAGAGGATACATGGCGGGCCATGCGAGAGCAGAGAGAGGCCGTTAGTGGGCGCAGACCGCAGCTCGGTGATATTGTGAAAATGCTGCAGCTCATCATATCCTCTCAGCGCACATTTATGGTCATTGATGCTCTCGACGAATGCACGGCTATGCAGCGATATCGACTTTTTGATTCGTTGAAAGTAATCCTCGAGAAGTCCCCGGACGCCCGAATATTCGTGACGGGAAGGCCTCATATTCGCGCCGAGATAGAAATCCGCCTCGCTGGATGGGTGGCGAGTGTATCTGTTGGTCCCACTGGAGACGATATTGTCACATTCCTTCGTGTCAGACTCAGGGAGGACGAAACACCAGATGCAATGGATGAGAGTCTAGAAGCCGAAATTCTAGAGAAGATTCCCGGAAATATATCAGAAATGTGGGTAGTAGTCATGGTGCTGAGAATCAAATCCTTCACTATCGGCTGATATATATATATAGGTTTCTACTGGCTTCCTTAAATATCGAAGCAATCTTGCAAGAATCGACAATGTATCATAGGCGAGAGAGACTAAACAAAATGACAAATGGATTGGGGTTGGAGGATGTCTACGGAGCAACTATAGGACGGATAAAGGCGCAGGGTGGAGATAAAGCAAGACTCGGGATGGGAGCTTTGATGTGGATTTGTCATGCGGAACGGCCGTTAAGCGCAGATGAGCTCTGCCATGCCCTGGCAACCGAGCTGGGGTCTACCGATTTCAATGCTGGCAATGTCCCTTCCATGTCGACACTGGTGAGCTGCTGTCAAGGGCTTATCACTACGGATAAGGAGGCATCAACCGTACGACTGGTCCATTTTACTCTGCGAGAGTATCTTTCGGTCCACCCCGATATTTTCAGTAGACCTCACGCGGAAATGGCAGAGATCTGTTTGACCTATCTGAACTCCAAACAGGTCAAGGCCATTCCAGCCCATTGCGCCCCCGACCTCTCCGAAACTCCCTTTCTAGAATACTGTTCTTTATACTGGGGAGTACATGCGAAAAGGGAACTCTCAGACTATGCAAGCTCACTTGCGCTAGAGCTGTTTCAGGAATATGAAGACCACCTATCCACCAGATTGCTTTTGGGACAAGTATGGGATATGTATGTTGAGTACATTGATACTGGTTTCCTGTTCAATGGATTGCATTGCGCCTCGTTCTTCGGAATTGTTGAGGTGGCAGCTGCTTTGATAGAGACGGAATGTCATGATATTAACGGAGGCGATTTGTGGGGGTCCACACCGCTTGCATGGGCTGCTCGGAATGGACATGAGGGAGTAGTAAATATACTACTCGGGCGAGAAGAGGTCAACCCCGACAAGGCAGATAATTTCGGCAAAACACCGCTCTCGCGTGCCGCTGAGGATGGACATGAGGGAGTGGTGAAAATACTACTTGGGCGAGAAGAGGTCAACCCCGACAAGCCAGATGATAACGGCCAAACACCCCTCTCGTATGCCGCTTTGGGTGGACATGAGAGTCTGGTGAAAATACTACTCGGGCGGGAAGAGGTCAACCCTGACAACCCAGATAATTACGGCCGGACACCGCTCTGGTATGCCGCTTGGGATGAACATGTGGGAGTGGTGAAAATACTACTCGGGCGAGAAGAGGTCGACCCCGACAAGCCAGATAGTTACGGCCGGACACCGCTCTGTTATGCCGCTGAGCAAGGATATGAGGGAGTGGTGAAGGTCCTACTCCGGCGAGAAGAGGTCAACCCCGACAAACCAGATAATCACGGCCGGACACCGCTCTCGCGCGCCGCTTGGAACGGACATGAGCGAGTGGTGAAAATACTACTTGGGCGAGAAGAGGTCAACCCCGACAAGCCAGATAGTGACGGCCGGACACCGCTCTGGTATGCCGCTTGGAAAGGGCATGATGGAGTGGTGAAACTACTACTCGGGCGAGAAGAGGTCAACCCCGACAAACCAGATGATATCGGCCAAACGCCGCTCATGCATGCATCCAGCAATGGTCATAAGAGGGTGATAGAACTGCTACAGTCTCACAAAGTGGTAACATAAGGCGGGACTTAAGGGTTAGGACACACCACCTCGTGTAAAACACCCCATTCCCTGCCTCTCAAAGCATGTTGCTCAGGAGTGTTGTTCGTGGACACCCTTTTCAGGCGAAGGAAACCTTATAAGATAGGAATGCACATATATTATGTCACACCGTTTAACACCCCCGGTCTGACTTAGTCGAGTGAGGATTTATGAATTTCTGTTTACAAAGTACTGTAGAGTGGTTGGTGGGGTAAAATAGTTCTATTATTATGAGAAGGTTTAGTTTATAGCTTTCAGTTTTCATCCTATCATATTTAATTTTCCCCTCCGTGTAAATCCTTGCCCGCACCTCTTTCTCTTTCCCGGTACTGTTTCCCCCTACTTCCCCTTCTCCCCCTCCCCGAATTATAGATCTCTCCACACAGGGTGTTTTTATTAATAGAGGAAAATCGGTGTACAATACTGCAAGTATTCCTTAGGCGATTATGAGCTATATACTATATCTATAATACTATAGAGGACCAATTACTATAATACAAATGATGCAGCTTAATTAATAGTACCATATTGCTCTTAGCAGATACCTTATAGCTGCCGCCGGTATAGACGTGAGTGTAGAGGATAGGGGCCAGCGGACAGGCTCTTCATGCCACTGATTAGTCTTACTCGACTTGGGCATGTAGCATAGGAGCCGATAAATAATCTGGATAACCCTAGCCTGTGTTCAGAACCTATCGTACTATTCTCTCCCGGCATATTCCGGGTTAATGCCGCCGAATACTCGCCATCCTGATATCACATCGGGAGACTGGTGCGACCAGACATCCTGGGCCCACCCGCCGAAAGGCACCTCAATAATACAGAAGTCTTTCCCAATCGCTATAAGATAGTGTCGAGGAGAAATGCAATACAGGATCTTCCAATTCCCGTACTGTAAATGCCCCCATCTAGGCGGAAAATAGAGACTAACGATCCCACGGCATCGCACTGTTCTATCTACAAGTTAATTGAATGGGAGGGGAAGTAGGCTGAATGGTGTTCTTTTGTATGGCATGTTGTCGGTAGGTCGAATTAATGCGCTGCAACGATATACGATGGTTCGAGTTGAGTTAGATTCCTAGCTAGCGAACTTATAGTAAAGATAGTGTTACCCATCGTAGGATTTGAGCTGTGCCGGATCTATCTTCTCTAAATGTGTATGGAGATCTAGTGCGCGATTGCTAATGCCGTGACTTACTATGCCGTAGTGCCCTCCTATCGTATATACGCCGTGTTCACCTATATCCATTGTCAGAAAACCGGATCCCCTGTCAAAAGGATGCTGTTAATTCTAGAATTTACAGGACTGTTACAGTTTTTTTCGAGAGCATAATGGATTTTTCTGTCCCTAAGTGATTTTCGGAGAAGATTATGCCAGAATGTATTTCCATTTTATCACGGGTGCGCGTAGATGGATGTGCATATGAGGAAGAATACAGACATTTAGAGAGATACGAGGATGAGTGAGGCACTCTATACAAAGATCAGGATGCATTTCTTGTGTTTTATTGATATACTTGTCTTTGCCGTTAGTTTAATTTTAGATGAGTGGGAAGGAAGTGCTGTTATGAGAGGCCAATTAAGGACAGACGAACTGGGGAAAGAAGGAAAATGAAGTCAAGGAGGAGATTGCTGTAAATTTCTCGGATTCGTATCTTGCTTGCTTGTTCCTCTATCTACGGCGGTATATAGGGTTTATATAGAGAATACAGAGAGCGTCCGAAAGGTCCTCGGTGCCCATCACACCCGTGCTTCCGATACACCCTCCGCTGCACCCTCCAGTAGTTACCAGCCATGTATGCAAATCCTGACATATAGTATACAACCAGGTATACCCTTCCCTCCTGTTTGATCGATAATGAGTGACAAAGGAAACAACTAACTAACGCTTAGTGAAGTACTAGTAGGAAGGCCAGATAGGAAAGATC
The DNA here is from genome assembly GCA_003521225.1 of Tuber microsphaerosporum. Classification (NCBI taxonomy): domain Eukaryota; kingdom Fungi; phylum Ascomycota; class Pezizomycetes; order Pezizales; family Tuberaceae; genus Tuber; species Tuber microsphaerosporum. Next base: position 6,347 of record QOVD01001289.1, on the reverse strand, counting down.
CGTCTGTGTGGAGTGATCACTGGTGATTTTCAACAGGAAGCTGTGTGAGCTGATTCTCCAACCTCTCCTACACAGCGCCCTAGTCTCACGCAAATCCTGCCACTCAACTGTCTGCCGCTGCGATACCTATATTCCTAGTTTAGGGTAGAGGTGGCAGGATCGGGCAGGTGTGTAGGCGAGAGGAGAAGTCGATGTGTACCTCCCTTTCTATTGGATACTGCTCGCTAGTGGCTGCTTAAGTAGTGAAAACTTTTACCTATATTACCCCATCCATCCGCTCACGCCCTAGTCTGCCCCTACACATCTACACTCTAGTGCACCTCTAAATTATATGAACTTAAGCCTCTAATACAACATTCTACCACTCGGATTATTATACCATCGCTTTAACACCTCCAAGGTGCCTTTGCACACAACTCCAGTCAGTGTGAGACCGATCTCTCCAACCACTTATAACACGATAGCCAAACCTTCTCTACCATGGGCCGGTTAGCTACCATGTTGCCCTACGGTGTTGCTTGAAGGAGTTTATTATATTTGACTGGGTGGCCCGTGATGAAAAAAACTCTTTAGGAGAGTGTAATTGAGCATAATACTCGTAATTTTCTGACGTTTGCGGACACAACCGCTATTGCATACCGCCAAAATCTTGCAGCTCCGGGGAATGCTTTGCCCATATGTTAATAAAATATATTCAGTAACTACAAGGAAGCCCATATGCAATAGCAGCTGTCTTCGCAAACGTCAAAAAATTAGGTCTATGGGTGGCTCGAAAGGATCGATTCATGCCCCAAGGTGGGTATCGGGTGAAGCGACCCACGGCGAAGCGAGTCCACAGTGAGGCGAGAACCCCATAGGACATTCACAGGACAGGGATTACTCGTATGGACATTCTCGCTATGCCTTAGACTCACTATGCCGTAGAATACTGTCAGCATATGTGGGGAATATCCTACGCTTCGTGCGAAAACTGCCACAATTTCTTAGCACGATATACCCAAGCGGTATCAGACTTTTTCGGCCGCTTAACTGGCATGTTCTGCTGTAACATGCTAACCTCCGCTTTTCTTCTGCCGGACACCGTTTCCCTCCCGCTTACAGCAATATCTACCAAGAACACTCAGCTACTCCTTTTCAAGAAAACAATCCCGAGTGGAACATGTCACAATATACCATCAACGATAGTAACTTCCCCAATAATACAAGCTCTTTGAATGTGTGGAATAACTATACTTTTGCTGATGATTTGTCACAGCTCCTAACTTGGTTATCATTTCAGAAGCATGTCGCCCACCTTGTCACTCATTTTCCCGCCTAAAGCACCGAGAGCCAGGTGGTGAGGATTTAACTAGTGGGAGCTCAACTAGTCTCTTAGGTTACCAGCTGTTGAAAAGTACCGGTAGGAAGAAGTACTTGTATCTGACTTTGCATCATGCTAGTGCAGATCAGCGACCGAGATCGGATGCTCCTAATTTCGCGACGTCCAGCCTTATCTCGACATCCTATCCAGCTCTCCGATCCCCCACGTAACTACGCCTCTCAACATTTTCAACCAGGGCCGCAATGTCCCGGCAACCGCGCGAGAGCCGCTTGTCGATAAGCCGCTTAGCTATAACTTATCTTGCTAGCTGAGCCTACCCAGGAGCCCTGGCACCTTTCTTAGGGATCAGTTTCCCTTTGTCTCAATTATTCTCTCCCTTGGATCTAGTGCGGGGGGTTCTGGATGTCCAAGTATGGTTCCTACTTGACAGTAGCGGCAACGGAACAGGGAAGCAGACGAGGAGAGAGGGGTATTTGGCAGGCAAAAGGTAAATTGTTAGGGTTAGGGTTACGAATTTAATTGATCCTATCGTAGTTCCGTCGGAATTCTGGCACTTCGACGGGTCTTTCCCCTCCGGCTTTATTTTGCGAGTATTGGTAATCTTGACGGTGAAGGCTCCTGTTTGGGGACCAGCAAGAGAAACAGAAGGTATTAAAGAGTTGATATAGAAGCTGAAAGATGAATTCCGGATGGCCGTAATTGATCTGTTTGACCTAGTCACAAGAAGGAGAAAGGATGATGATGTGAATAACGGTTTCTACCGACCGAAGAAATATCCCACGATTTTCTCTCCTCTGAGGAGCAGTGGTCGCAACGGGGCAGTCCGTCCGTCTTGAGTCAGGACGAGGACGGACGACTTTTCGCCGTCCCGTCCCGTCTTCCAGCCAAATTGCCCGACGATTCTGAGTGGAGGACGTCGGGCCCCGCAGTCCCCCACCGTTATATTAACCCCTGTAATGTTTTAGTTCGGCCATTTGATTCTCCGCGCCAGGATATGAGTTTTGAAACGAAACGCCAAGAATTAAGGCTCCACAAAATAGTAAGCCCAATTTCCACTTCCTCCCTCACTCGTATTTGAGCTGCTGGCCATTGTGGGAGTCAAGAGGACACTCGGCGCACTACAAAGGAGGGATGTAGTCGGACTGTTGTTATGACCAAGGGACTCCTCCATACCCTCAATTGTGCCGAGGTCGGGAGTGTTCAGTATTCTAGGGCTATCAAAATCCCCAATATTTTCTTGAGATGCGGAATCCTCAAGTGGAATTGACGTACTGGACAGAGATTGTAGGAAATGTGGTGTTGAGATATGAAAAGTAGGTGAAGTCAAAATTTGTAGTGAATCCCCGTATCAATCCGATCTTGCAATTCGCACCAGATACTCTCCTATTTTAAATAATTGGCGACTTTACTGCCTTTTTATTATCAGTATCCAATACCACCTCAACATATTCCACCACTTCATAATCCCATCTGATCTATGAAGACACTATTGCTGGTTGAACTCGTAGTATAATTTTCCTCCGCGCGGAGACACTGGTACCCCCTCTTTCCCGTCTTTTATTCCAAACACAGGCATTTACCGGCATTTACCGGCATTCACCGACGGTCCCCACTATCCCCTCCCTGGCGTTTCTTCATAAGGACTGCAGTTACCCACCGTCACCGGTCGTCACTCAGGGTCCCCTACCGCCCCCTGCCGTCCCCCGTGGTCCCCCACCGTTGACTACGATTCCCACAACCGCCCGTAGTCATCATGCACACCCTACATATTAGTGTCTCAGATTGCCGGGCCCGTCGTCCTCGCTAATGACGGCCGTTTTTAGATTTCGAGGACGAGGACGGCAAATATTTTGCCGTCCAGTCCAGTCCCGGGGTCTTGGCAGTCCGTCCTCCGGGCCCTATAGGGCCCCTGGACCGTTGCGAACACTGCTGAGGAGTTTCTACAACTCTTAAATAGCAAGAGTGCCTCTGACCCAACCGCCTACCTGCTCTACTACATAAGAGCATACGCAATTCCCAAAGAAAACAACAAAGAGACTGTTTGAATACGATGGTTCCATTCAGTTGCCCTATACAAAAGATCATTTCCCTTTTGTCCCAAGGTTCTAAAACAACCGTTTCTAAAGGTAAAATAGTTACAAACATGAACGGCTGCCCCCCCTTCCGTTTTTGCCAAATAGAGTCTAAATTCATGAAGGCTATCTACCAGTTCAACAGTCCGGTAGAGACAGTTGTATTAAAGTCTTTCTCTGACCACCTAGTTTTTTAATGATAGTCTTAACATAGAGCCTGTGGTGGGGTCGGTTATGCTATCACGCAGTTTCACTAAAAAATCCCGACAGCCAAGGTTTAACAGGTACCGGCGCGAGAGATGCAATTTCCCATGTGTAGGTTTCTCCTTGCGGAATAGTAATAATAGTACAAATCAGTACTGTAACAGTCATCTAGTGCTGGCGTCGAACCTTATCTCAACATCTTATCCGGCGCTCTGATTATCCCTGTAATCACGCGCTGGGGCATCTTCGAGCGGAGCCGCAACGTCTTGGCGATCATGCCAGAGCAGCACTTCAATAGCAGCTCGGCTATCGTATCAGTTACTTGCTGGCCCTGCCTGCCTACGGGGCCTGCCGCCCCTGCGAAGATTATTGGGATTCCTTAACTCAATAAAGCACTATCGTCCGCTTCATACAAGTCGCATATAATTTTCTTAGGGCACTTAGCCTCCGACAAGAGCGGTAGTGGCTCTTGCTCGTAACTGTGGCGGTGATGTAGCAGGGGAGCTCCGAGGGGACCGAGCAGAAAAAATTAGCATAGCTCGACTTGAAACCCGCATTATTACCACTGTTGATGGTTTCGGTTCCCGCCAAAAAATGGGCTTTCAGTGTTGCAGTAATTCATACTGTAAATCTAGCTAGGCTTTTTCTATCGCCGGTGATTAGAATTTTTCGTTGGTAGCTAACAGGATAACTGTAGTATGATACCAAATGTCTGGCGGTTGGATCGGAACGCGCGCCAACTAGGCAGCTGTGTGCCTCGCTGATGTAGTTCCAGCAGACCTGCTTTCCTTAAGCTAGACCCCGCTTTCCCTCCGCGCCCAGGAATATCATCAACCGACAAAACTCAGCAACTCGCTCGCTAACAACAAAGCAAACAATAAAGGGTGGAAGATGTCTCAACATACCATCAGCGATAGTAACAACTACTCCAATAATACGACATCTTTTAATGTGTGGAACAACTGTGCTCTTGCCGATGATCGGTCGCAACTCCTAGCGTGGCTATCACCCCTAGAGCCTCGCCTAAGGTATCGGGACGTTCGAGAGCGCCGTGTCAACGATGTGGGAGAATGGCTCATGCAAACTGAGGAATTCAGGAGATGGTGCGGGTTGGGTGGGGAAAGTAAGGGTGATAATGCTGGTCTGTTTTGCTATGGGAATCCGGGAGTTGGCAAAGCATTTATCAGGTAACCCGGATTATTCTCGGGAAAGAGAGGAAAGTGAGACTATGCTAACAAGCCACGATGACAGTTGCCTGGTAGTAGACAGACTGTGCGATCAGGCTAGAGGACAAAACATCACCGGTACGTGTTTTTACTTTGACTTCGCGGCCCGAAAGGAGCAGTCTTCAACCAGTATGCTGGGTTCTTTGCTAAAACAGATTGTCAGCGGAATGGAAAGGATTCCTGAGGAAATATCGCGAGCCTTCCAGGAGCATAAGAAGGCCATTGGTGGATGCGGACCGCACCTCGCTGATATCGTCAAGATGCTACAGGCCATCACATCCTCATAGCCCACGTTTATTTGCATTGACGCCCTTGATGAATGTGAGGGAGTGCAACAGTTCAGGGTTCTTGACTCGCTGAAACAAATCCTTGCGAAGTCCCCGGGAACTCGAATATTCGTGACCGGAAGGCCCCATGTTCGAGCCGAGATCGAAAAGCGCCTTTCTGGACGAGTGGTAAGTCTATCTGTAGGCCCCACCAAGGACGATATCACAACATACCTTCAGGCTAGATTGGACGAGGACGCAACTCCAGATGCCATGGATGAGAGTCTGAAGGTAGACATTTTGGAGAGGATTCCCGAGAATATATCGGAAATGTGTGTAGAGGCAATGATACTAAGAAACCCACTCCGCACCATCCGCTAATAAGTATATTTAGGTTTCTACTCGTTTCCTTAAATATCGACGGAATCTTGCAAGAATCGACAATATATAGGAGACGAGAACGGCTCAAGAAAATGACGGATGGATTGGGGTTAGGAGATGCCTACAATGCAACAATTGAACGGATAAAGGCGCAAGACGGGGACAAATCGAGACTAGGGATGGAAGCCCCGATGCGGATCAGTCATGCCGAACGGCCGTTGAAGGCGAATGAGCTCTGCCACGCGCTAGGAGTTGAGCTAGGCTCCAAGGATTTCAATGCCGGCAATGTCCCTTCAATGTCGACATTGGTGAGCTGCTCTCAAGGGCTTATTACTACGGATAAGGAGAGATCAACTGTGCGATTGGTCCATTTTACTCTGCAAGAGTATCTTTCCGCCAATCCCGATATTTTCAGTAAACCTCACCCGTCAATGGTAGAGGTCTGCTTAACCTATCTGAATTCCGAGCAAGTCAGGGCCATTCCAGCCGATTACTCCCCCGACCTCTCCGACACTCCCTTTCTAGAGTACTGTTCTCTATATTGGGGAGTCCATGCGAAAAGAGAACTCTCAGACAGTGCAAGCTCACTTGCCATAGAGCTTTTTCAGGAATATGACGACTACATATCCACCAGATTGCTTTTAGATAAAGTAGAGTATGAGGAGCATCTAGGCTTTGAGGAGGTGGAGCCTGGTTTCCTGTTCAATGGATTACACTGTGCATCATTCTTCGGAATTATTGAGTTAGCTACTGCTTTGATTGAGATTAAATGTCATGATACCAACGAAGGAGATGACTGCGGGTTTACACCGCCCAATTTTCCAAAGCCAAACACATATATTAAAGAATGCTAGGTAAGAAGGAAAAGAATAAACCC
>QOVD01001286.1:0-13185 GCA_003521225.1 Tuber microsphaerosporum | reverse complement strand
GCACCCCCGAACAGGGGTCCACGTCCAAAATTCATCCCGTCCGGTAACCTCCTGGAGGGCATCACAGATACGCGTACCAGGGCACTGATGATATGCAACGCCCCGGTTCTTCCTTAGTTTTTAAAAGAGTCTTAGCTGATTGTTTGGACACTTTATGTTTTTTTTTGTTGGCCATGATTTGATTTTGGTATTTGCACATTGGTTTTGTTACTTTTTATCGAATGCGTCTGGGTTCGTCGCGACTGGAGGACTAGTTTTGTTTTTGGGTTTTTGTTTAAATTTGTTTTGTTGTGTGTTTGTGGGTTTTGTTTTGGCCATATCTGATGATGCACGCTATTTCTTGTACCTTAAAACAACGAATATATGATATAAAAAAAAAAAAAAAAAAAGAAAAAAATGTGTCAATTTTACCATATAATATCCACATTCATAGTTGGCCAATAAACTCAATTCCTTGAAATACCCTTTACTATGATACCTTAAGTAGGTATACAAAGTCATAAGCTAAATAAAAAAGGTTTGCATAATTTATGCTTTGGTTATTATCGAAGTAGTGGGGTCCATTGATAAATTGCTTTACTACATTCAAATTGCAATTATCAACTATTTGAACCAACATTCAGCTATCAGATTATCCTAAAGGGGCTTTGAAGTCAAACTGTACTTTTTGGAACTTGTACAAATACTATTTTCTCATCAGATTACCTGTTAATTACATTTAGTTTAATATAAATAATCCACCTTCTACCATTTACCATAACTAGATATATTTTCTTATTCAGGATATATACTATCTATTCTAGGCTCCTGATACCTATCACATCACAGACAGGCTTATAGTTGGTTTAAATATTCCATTTAAATTATTTAACAATCAGAGTATAGCTTCCTAGTTGTATCATATCACTCTTTATAGTTTATAGTGTAAGAGACATGAGAGACATGTTAGTCTAACCTCAAACTTTCTATACTTACTTAAGATATCATAGCAAAGGGTATTTCAAGGAATTGAGTTTATTGGCCAACTATGAATGTGGATATTATATGGTAAAATTGACACAATTTGTATGTAATTTATATGTAGTTCTCCATCTCTCTTTTGACCACTATTGCTTTGAAAAATGCTTATAGGGTAAATTAAAACCAGGTTACTCTGAATATATGAGACTTATACTATCCTTCTATCCATTTTAGAATTTCCTTCTTGGAGGGTTTTCACTACATTTGTCCATGGGAAGGAGTACAACTCTTTTCTGAAATAGGCAATCTTAAAACCTCTATACCAGGATTGCAATTTATCACCAGGAAATAAAAACTAGATTTTCAGATTCTCTATGCCTCAAAGTACTTGTAGCTCAGATTTCAAAGTATTATCTATATTATTCACTGATATAATCAAATGAAGGTTTGATTTTTTAGTGGTTGCAATGGGTGATCGGGATCCCGGTACTGATCGGGTTCCCCGTAAATGACGTTATATGATAGTTGGTGTTACAGGCTTACAGTATGGAAATTAAAATATTATATCAATGTGAGGTTGGGTAGACTGAACATATGATCTTCATAATATTGTGTTTTCAGGATAGTCCCAGTTCCCTAAAAGGCTGAACATTACATGTTACACAGTGCACGGTGCACGTTTTAAGCGCAACTCACCATATTCTATAATTGGACACACTGGATCTCGTTAACCAGCAGTTGTGATCCTGCTGTCCAACTAAACCTATCGTGAGAAGATGCACTGATAATCTAGGAGTAGATTGCACAAGTGAAAAGGTACAATATAAAGATATTAATCTGCTATGAGCTCAAATAGAGTGATGTGCCAGGTGGTTGGCAAAATTTGAGTCCGTCTCTATTAGGAGGTATGGCACTTGTATGGGACTGAACTGGGCTCGAGAAATAACTTGTGAGTTCTAACTTGTGAGTAGCTTCTGAGAGCCAAAGATCAGGGCCATTTCGGAAGGGAGAAGTGGCGATTATTCAAGCAACATACTGGGTGGGGCTTATGTTACTGGGCACTATATACCTTGCCCTGAGGATGTGCCCTGCTGGAGAACCCGAAAATTTGGCTCCTGATTTGGTTCAGGAGCTCAGATAGGCACCAGTCTTCCGGAATCTCTATTTCAGGATGGTTGTGGCCTAAAACGGGTGATTCCTTAGTGTCTGAGCCTCCATACTTGCATTTAACACTATTATTTGTTTAATCCCTATTTCCAGGATAGTTCTTGTTTTTCGCTCACAGATAAGCACGGGTGATTGGCGATACACTCCTCTGATCCCTTGTGTTTGGATAAGCAGGACAGGGGGGAAAGTATTAGACCTTATGGGGAATCCGTACAGGGTCGGATCCGTGGCAGAACCACGCAAATTCTGAGAGAGGGTATCAATGGTTACTACTCAGGCAAGGCCGAAAAAATCGGAACAAAAGATCCACAAGATGATGCGGGTATGAGGAGAGAAGTGAAGAGATATGGAACGAAAACAGAATGGCTGACAACTGGAAGGCGGATCAGGATGCTTTCAAGTCTCAGTAGCTTGAAATGACAACACTATGATGTATGTAGAATAAGATGAATAGAAAAGAAAGCATAAATTTTTGGAAATCCTGTTAATGATATCAGTAGAGATAAGATAAATATCCACAGGTTGTATGTCATCAGGAAAATGTCGGAGGGCTGTCCATGGAGGTCCTGAACGCTCCTGGTCCACCAAGGAGGGTCGTGGTCCCCATGGTCCACCTGGTCCACTCTGATCCGCCCTGATCCAAATTTTCGAATGTTTTACCAAAAATGTGGACCACGGTGGACCATGTGGCACCAGGGTGCACCACGGGGACCATAACTCCGCTTGGTGGACCAGGAGGGCCACATACATTTTGCTAATGCGTTATCAGCTTGCTCGATTGTGGAGAAGAAAACAGAAAAACCTACAGAGTATCTGCATTATGGCAACTACTACCCCATCTTACTCTAGTCAATTTACTATTTCCAAGCTGACTCCCCTTCCCCCTCTCTTGTATCTGAGCCATCAATCCTGAAGACTTCCAAAATTATAGACTCAAAAAGCTCCGAGGATTGTAGTCAAGATATGAGCTTTACCGAGTATATTGAATGGTATAACTTGAATGTCACAAGCAACCTTTGTCCCAGTGGTTCACATCATCGATTGTTTACAAATTCAAATTCAATGCGAAACCAAAACCAAGAAGGTGAAATTGAAATGGACCTCAACTTTGAGTCCGATAGTGAGGGGTACAGTGATGCAACCGACCAAGACTCTGTATCAACGACTCGCACCTGGGCTATTAGTACGAGAGCCTAAACTCCAGAGCAACCAACCTCTCCCAATTCCGCCTTTAATGCAGGATCCATAACTACTTCAGATAATTCTGTCAACATTGAGGATCATAGGGTTATTGCGATTTGGCATACAGAGTCAAATCCTAATAGTAATCTCGTTCGTTCAAAACTCTATTCAAGTTCACCTCCTATTTAAAGTGCCTCACATATTGTGTAATTGCTTCTAGTTTTCTGCTAACAGTAACCAGTTATTCAAGACTCAGACAGTGGTTTGAGCTCTCCATTTTTACTCAAAGTGGTCCTTTCGCAAAATCCAACACCGATTAGGCATCCTCCTTAGTACCTTGTACAGAATTGTTCACGAGGCAAGGACTGTGTCTCCGGAGTCTCATTATCCCAGTCATTGTTGCTCCTGTAAAATCAATGCTCCTGTTAAGCAACTCCTAATTGAAGCAGCTACAGCAACTGCCCACAACTGCCATTGCCTGCTACTTAGAGTTGCTGAACTTGTGGGAACAAGTGCTGGTTCAAGGGCTTTACATAAAGCTTTCGCCAATGATGGCTACCATCGCTGGGTAGCTCATGTGAAACCTTTCCTTTCTCAAGCTACAAGAGTTAAATGACAGGCTTGGTCTGAGAAATATCAAGACTGGGAGGTTGCCGACTGGGCAGACGTAATTTGGTCTCACGAGTGTACCTTCTCTTTAGGACATGGCTCTGAAACTGTCTGGGTCACCTGTCACCCTGGTAAGGAATATTGCGAAGACGTCTTAATGCCGAAGTTTGCCAAACGAACTATAGCAATAGTTTGGGGATTGATTTATCAGAACAGAAAAGGCCTAATGGTAATATAATATAGCTAATTGGGGTTGAATTAATAGCTCCATGTATAGAGAAAAGATTATCCGCCCGCATTTTCACTCATGATTGTTTGCACTCCACTAGCCATATTTTACCTATTCTGGGTATATCTACTATTAACAAGACAGAGCCTCAGCACATCGTTCAAAGTTGGCTGCCTCTGGCTTCCAAGATCTAGGAATGGCAAATTTCATTTTTCCATGGACTCTTAGCTCTCCCGACATATCACTAATCAAAGCTGTCTGGCGTATTCTCAAATGCTAAATTATGTATCATGGCCCCTGCCCTACAACTATTCCAGATCTCTGTTCTGCCATGCAGGAAGAGTGGGATCTGATCTCTATGGATTAGATTCTTGACCTTACTGCTTCCCTTTCTGATCAGGTTCATGATATCCTTACAAGTAATAGAGGACATACCTCCTGGTAACTCAAGCATATGCCAATCTGATTTGGTTTTTCTTACTTTACATTCCCTTCTACTCACAAGCAACTTGTATTTCAACACTCTCTTTCAGCATCTTGTCTTTCCTTATATCTCACTCTCTCTTTGCACCCTCATGCTTTCTTCTTTCTGTTAATGCAAATTTAGTTCTGCTTGCTTTACCTTTCTTTCCTGTGTTTTCTCTTCTTTTCACCTGCTCAACAAACACCCCTCCCCACTTCCAGCTTCCTACTTCTGACTCCCTGCTCCCTGCTACCTACTCTCTGCTCTTTCCTCTCCACTCCCTACCTCCCTCTCCCTCTTTCCTACTTCTTGCCCCGTACTGTTAGGCACATTGGAAGCCCAGGTATGGAATACTGGAATCCAGCGCACAGACCTCCTAGGCGCACAGACCCCTGCGCACAGACCTCAAAAATACGGCCATCATACCCCTGCGGTCCCGACATTGGCTAAACGGTATAATCATTGGTATTATATCCGAAGGTCACGTGTTCAACCCGCACTGCCGTCATAGTTATTATTACTATATCAAGGTTGCAAATCAGTCTCTGTATCTTGATACAAGAGATGCGACCGAGAGGTTTTCGCTGACTTCTAGATAAGAGCTGGCGCTCTATTAGTACGAAGTCAAACTGCGAAGTTTAATCGGTTGGCGGAGAAGTTATGGCGCTCCAAAGTTAAGCCGACCGACATATGTACTTAGCTTCGTAAGGAGTAAGCATATGATTACCCGGCATGAGAAATCTTGATCAGAACATGACCGGACGGAACGACTGGTATGATAGCGAGCCAGGCTGCATATACAGACTAAGTTCATACAGCGTAAAGATCGAATGCAAGTAATTGGAAAGACAATTAACTTAGCAAAGGATTTAGCTGAAGTGGTATGCGAGTCTTGAGGGTCAAAAGCTGTTCGCACATTCATAAATCAAGACGAAGTCAGGAAGGTACTTCGCTAGTATAGGAGTAACAAGTACTCTCGGAAATACTATAAGTAGAGAAGATCTCGCAGGGTAGTTAGAAGTATCATCAAGCACCGGAGAAGAGATCTTATCAATATAAAAAAGTTATCACGCTACAAATCTTTACCTTACTCGATCATCTTTTTATAACAAATTACTTCTCACGAGAGATAGTTACCCACGAGCCTTCTTAGACAAAATCTCCGAAAATACCTACCCAGGCTTAGTTCGATATTATAGTCCCACTATCGGCTACCCCTAACACCTACCCACTGCTTATGTATCCCCTTCACAACTTTTTTTCGCAAACTTCAACCCAGTTCTCATACATCTAATGGGAGTGAATATGGTATAGTCAGTTGCCCTTTGCCCTATAATCTTACCCACATACACATCTATTTTCCTTCCTTTTTTTCCTCTCTTATCTTTTCTTTTGGACTATTTCACATTTATTTACTCTCATTATTCTTGTTATACCCCCTCACACTACTCAGTTAACAATCATTTCAATTTTCTTTTCCTCCAAGATTTTTATAGTTTAACCTATTTGTATTCTTAATCCAACTACACTCTTTGCAAAGTAAAGATATTCAAATTCACTTCGCATAAGTGGGTTTTATCAAGTACCATTATCGATCACTCGGTACGACATCCACTTGTTGTACTGTTCATTTAAAATGTCGTGTAGCATGATCGCTGTTCACCCACTTTGCGTTGATCACTCTCCGATTTCCTGTTTTGCCATCACAAGTGTTCCATTTTTTTTTGACATTACCTGAGTACAGCCTCTAGTCAGAAGTGTTCATGAAACTGCCTGCTGAGTAACCTCGCCACATTACGAACACTTCTCACTAGGGGCTGCAGATATTCATTAAGCATGTATGGCTTGAATTAAGGCTCAAAGAAGCATCAGACTCAATCCTCATTTTTTCAATAGGGCAGTTGCACCTACACAACTGGCTAGTCCAATACTTTCTATCTACCCTAAGTGCTAGTACATCCTCCATCTATCTTACAACCAAAATTTTTGAAACTAAACCTTCGGGTGAAGTGTCAAAATTAGGCAATTTGGGTGGTGTGGTCCACTTTTAGCTTGCTCACAATGGCTTCAAGTGTGGGGTAAGTGTGAGTGTTAGGCGATTATTGAGTGGAAATGGACCTTATGAGGTGGTTTTCAATACTCTGATTCAACAAGAGTAAAGGTAGATGGCACCTGTTACTAGTGTCATAGATCATGGAGTTTTCACTTTCCGGTTGAAGGAGAAAGAGTGCTTTTTGGGGCTGGGGTCGACTTGCTCCTTGCTAATGAGTGGGGCATACCTGGGTCTGGGATGGAGATTTAATGTGAGAGGGTGATGCCATGTCGTGATCAGAGACTGAGGACAGACTGGTCAGAATTGACGACTTGGAATCATATGAACTCATCGGAGTACAAGGGAGGGCTTTTCACGGTTGGAAGTTGGTATGCGCCTTGGAATCCAGTCCAAATTACGAAATGAAAATGCTGTGCCAAAGAATTTCTTACAACAATCTGGCGGATCTAATGAGTTCTACAGCAGGTTGAATACCCTGTGGACGATGAAGAAGTGGGACGGCCGACCCAGTTCCCCTGATAATGTGATAGTTTAGGGACTAGATAATAATTAGGTGGGGTATAGGGATTAAAGGGCAGACACTCGTATTGAGTACAGCAAGCCCATAGACTTGTATGTAGTTTACTATTAGCAAGATTAATACAAGCGAAAAGTTCAAAAAAAAAAAAGTGCTAGTACAAGTGCCGGAACACAAGAGATCAGGTCGTGTATCTCCAATCGTCCGCCCATCTCTGGAAGCGAAAACCAGGATTGAGCAAATACTCGCAAGTGAGTATGGGAGATCAAACACTCAGAGATTACTCATCTATGGCAAGAAATGCCCAGACACAAGGATGGGAAAAATAGACTATGTGAGGGCTCAGCGAGGCGGTCCCCGCGAGGCTTGGCAAATATTCTCAAGTTCATGTTTTCGGTATATTCACACTACACAGTAGACCCACGCCCCCCTAATACCAGGACGCGCCAAGCTTCGGTGAGCTCTTACATGCTGGTAGTGTACTGATAACTTCCTGGGGAGCTGTAGGGGTTTAAGAGCAAGGTATACCCTACCTGGACCCGGACGCAGCACATCTGCAGCTTCCAAAATTGATAGGCGGCAAATCAAACCTAACCAAGGAAGATATCTCGGATCATTTGGTAATGATGGCTAAACCCCTCTCAATGTCTGCTCTCTGCCGACTGGAGGGAACAGCAGGCCCCTTACTCGCCAGGGAAGAGGGACGTGCAACCCCGAGTCCGTTGACACCGATGGCCTAACCTCGCTCACATTGGCTGCTGCGAGAAATCGAGGTTCCAGAGCTAGCAGCAAGGACGTTCATAGCCCAGGAGCGCGCTAACCCCTATTTGGTCAACAACCATGGTAATTCCCTACTCTTATCAATATCTGGTAACAGGAAATGGGATTGTATAGCTGTTTGCTGAACAGACATAGAAACGGAAATTGCCATCGGCTCAGAGTTTCTCTTGTTATTCATAATGGATGTGTGTCCAAGAGCACTGCAGTACCCAGAACATCGACCAGATCTCCAAACCATCTACTTGCCGGATATTGCGCATTCCCCGCTCCCTTTTAGTCTCCCGCTTTTGCTAGTGTGGTGAAGCAATACTCGGTGTCTATGCATCATATCATCACAAAAACCTTCCCAAGACTAGCGGGAAAGAAAGAAAGAAAGAAATACTCGGGCTTACGAGGTGAGACTACGAGAAAGTACAGCCCATGATCGGGGGTTCGAGGTCCTGCTGTAGTTGAGAGGTCCTAACCGTTGAATCCCAGTTTAAGTCTTTAATTTCTCTACTCGAAACCCATTTTGAAGGCGCTGACACTCTTACACCCCAAAATTCCTTGTACAGTACTATAATTATTAGCGCTCTCCGCGTACCCGCCTACATAAATATATAAGAAAGAAAAGCAATGGTCATTCTCTCCACAGAGTCAAGAGTGCTGAACAGTAGTATTTGTTAATGTGAAAAATTTCGATAATTACGCTCAGGACTACCAATGGGTCGGGCCTTTGCTGACTTAGCTTGTATTATCCATTGGGTTATGTCTGTTGAAGCGGGCTAAAGTGCGGCTATCCCATGAGCTCAGCTGTGATTAGTGCTCTTGGGTTATCACTCATTCTAAAGGTTTGAAAAGTTAGGCATAAAGTAACATCATCTTCAGGACGATCCATATTTTGCCGAGAGTTCTGCATACCTGTTATTCCTCTACTTCCAAGTGCGCCTTCTCTCCCATCTGCCCTGAATCGCACACACAGACTGAAAAATCATGGGGGTTTTTTTTTCCAGATACATGTGGTGTTCTCTCTGGTTCTCTAGCTATTGTACCAACACCAACCACTCTCCAATTTTCGGCTATATAAATTCGAGCGGGGAGAGAGTATAACTTCTAGATAGAGTAACGTACTAGAAGGTAACTGTGATAATTAGATCCTATACTACAAACATCATCTACACTCACTCGGCAAAAGTCTTCGTGATACAGGATTCACCTTTGCCGGTAGAACGGGCTCCGCCGCACACACGGACCCCAATCACGCAATACCCCCCCCTTAGGCCATGGCAATCTTCGTCAAAGTGAAACTCTGTTTCACGAAGACTTTTGCCGAGTGATAGTATGATCTATATGTTATGGGACGGGAGGGATTATATGAGTATTTTTATGCTAGTAACCGGGCTCCAGTATATCTGGTAGCTCTAGTATGGTATCCGGGGTTCAAGTGGATGTACCTTACTTGCGGTCGTGTAATCACCGCTGCCCCGAGTGACACCCTGCGACTAGTTATATCTACTTATGTGTAGATATATTTCTAGGCCTCGCTTCCTTCTCCTTCTGTTCTATTGTTTCCTTCTTTCTTTCCCCTTCATAGCCATTTCCCCCCCCTCCAATCAGTAATACAAAGCACCCGCTCGCTTAGGTCTCCGGTTTCCCCGTGGTAATACTACCCGGCCTAACAATTATCCTCAGTCACTCATTCCCCGCCCCCGCTGTCTTTTATATTATGTGAATAAAACGCACTTCCCATCGTGGCACACCATTTAATTTATTCATCGCTCGTTAGCTTATTTAACATGGGCAGAGGCGAAACCATGAAACATCACTCACCCAGTCTCCCACCGCCCCCCGCTGTCCTGCATCTCCCCCGGCCGTTGTTTGGCATCGCCGGCAGTCCCATCCTTACCCCCTAAAGCACTGCCTCACCCCACAGTACCTGCTGTCCTGAGACTTCACCGCCCTGGTGGACTAAAGGCAGTCCAATCCCTTCTGATGTTTCGCATCATTTCCACAGAATTCCATCTTATAGAGTTGTTTGGTTCCCATAGAAGGCGGGACCCCTTCGCAACTCTGTGCTTGCATGTGCTAGCTGGAAATCCTACTTGCGTTGGTGTGATCATCGCAGGCCCGAGCAACACCCGGCGACTACTTAGATTATCTTATATGTAAACCTATTTCTAGGCCTCGCTTCCTTCTCCCTCTGTTCTCCTTCTTCTTCCTCTCCTCTCCCCAAACCTTTTCTCTCTCCCAATTAGTAATGCAAATTACCCATTCGCTTAGGTCTCCGCTTTCCCCGTGGTAATACTACCCAGCACAAACCTCATCCTCAGTGCTTTATGCCCCGCGCCCGTCCTCTATATTATACTATTAAAAAGTGCCTCTTGCGGTAGCGCACCACTTTATTTACCGGTATCCATCTCTCACTAATCTATTTAACATGGGCACCCACACCGATGGGTGCTTCACCATCCTATAGAGTTGAGAATATGGTTAGTAGTATAGTTTAATAGTGCTTCCTTGGATTGTAGAATGCGCCTAAACTTGTCATCCATAGAGACAGCGGATAAAACCCAAAGATTCACTCCCGAGTAGAAGGCATACCCACAAATTACACTCCTAAATTCCTACCCAAGTCATTCATTCAATCTGTTTGACTAGATTTCGGAGTAGAGATGGGCCGAGCCGAAATCTTGAAACATTATTCATCCAGTCCTCCATCGCTCTGCTGGAAATGGTAGCTTAATGGCCGCACTTGGTGTGGAATATGCCCGCACTCTAAGGCCGCAGTGGTACACGTATGCACCAGCGGAGTCATGCGCAATCTATGAAAAATTTCCTCACACTTGTCTTTCTTTCTTTCTTTCCTGTCTTTTCTCACTTCGCTCCTTTCTTCCTGTTCGTAACTTTCCTGAGGACTTTCCTTTCCATCAACTCAACACAATCAATCATGATCTTGATCTCTGCTTAATACAAACTCCGTGTCTTCACCTGAGCTGTTCTACTCCGCTGCGTAAAACCTTCACCGGCGATCATTATCTCCACATCGATCATTTTCTACCACCCCCCATCATCTCACATCCCTCCTCGAAGGGAAGCAATCTCTCAGTTTTCCCGCTAGTGGCCTGAGTGCTCTGCCAAACTCGAAAGAGTGTCGACTTCTTGGGAGCGAGATCACCTGGTGTGTTATCCAACAAGTAATAGCTTGGGTGCAACTGGCAGCTAATGGATTCGGAGGGAGGTCAACCAAATCTACAATTGCTGCGGCGTGCAGATAAATTTGATGATAGATTTGTTACAGTATTAAAGGTATAGTACATTTTGATACTATATTATTTTGTGCTGAATGCTTCCAAGACTGATTCTTACTGGGAGGGTCGCGTTTCTCAAGTGGAGATCATGAAAGCAGTAGGGGAAAAAAATCTGCTAAGGCAGGGGACAGCAATCGGGGGACAGCAATCGGATTTCATGGAATTTAAATCGGATATGGTAAAGCTTGGATCTGATGTGGCGAGTCTCAAACGCACTGTGCAGCAGCTTAGATGACGGGTTGAGGGTGGACATTGCTGGTATATATTATATACCTATCGACCCCCCGTTAATCCCATGCTAATACCCCCCTAGATCCTAGGATATCTCGCTAAGAATTATCCCGGTCAGCCCACGCTTCTCGCTCAGAACTCGCCAGCCTCATAGGTAGCGTTGTTGGCACTTGTAATGCCTTGTGCCATGCCAATGTACCTGCCACCCCACTACGAAATGCCAGAGTGTGATGAGATTAGTTGATGGCATAACATAGCACAATCTAATTGTCGTAGGCTAGTTCTTGTTATTAGGGAAGCAAATATTCGAGTTCTTCAGCGCAGTGAGAACTAACAAAGATAGTAAATGGGGGGATATTCAATGTGAATTGGGCTTGTAGATAGTTTCTCCTTTTTTTCTTCTCACAAAGTCATTTTATTTGTACATCTATTGCCTGGGCACAATATAGTGCCCTACCGGGCACATCAATTTGGAGGGTTGTGCCATGGCACAAACTCTCGTATCATAACTTAGTGTCAACAACGCTACCCATAGGCCCTCAGGGGACCATTCTATTTTGATTTTGATTGTTGTCTTCACATAGCCCCTCTGTATGTTAGAACAGAACTGCACTGAACCAGTGGTTACACCTTTCCTCAAAAAAGCTTTATTGTCACTACTTGAAACATGGCTCTGGCTAGCTGCCCATGCTTAATCTGAAGAAAGGAAGATAAAAGACCCCCTAAATATCGAGGTTGGGCACAAAAAAGGTGCGTCCCAAGGTGAGATATCTGGATGGGAAAACCCTAAGTTAATCAATCATAAATAACCCTTGCTCGTTCCTGATGAGAAACTCAAGCCTAAAACTGAAAAGCGCCTCTTTTCCTTCCCCGGGGGATGGGAAGATGGAACTAGAGCTTAAGCACTGGCAACAAAGACTATCTGTTGCCTATTATGAAACTATCATAGTTCTTCCCATACGTTCCTAACCTTCATAATAAGCCTTTGAGAGTCTAAAAATATAAAAAATGATAATCCGTGACTAGGAGGTTGGTTGGGCTAGCAGCTAAGTTGGCCAGCTATTTAGTTTAGGTTATGAATTTTTCGGGCTCATCACAAGTGAACTCAGGAACTTAGCTTTTAATTGTGATGAATCACGATAACTTACTCGAATGCCCAAGGAGAGTGATGCTTCGGACACCGGTAGGTACGCTTAGATAGCCAGGCTTTGAACAATGGTGTTGAAATTTTTTTTTTTTCTTTCCATGTATGATATGCCCTTTTATCCATGCTTTCACATATAATACTGGCGAGATTTTCAAAATGGTTGTTGCTGTTTCATCCGGGCGACTTCTCCAGGCTCTACCGAGTGAACTCCCATGACGCAGACGTCACCGCATCAACAGCCGGGTAACTTAACCAGCGACTTGTTTTTCCCCACCATGAATGAACCTCCAATTTTACCAATCAACCAAAACCAACCAATCAACCGACCAAGTATCATATTATATACCTACAACTACCGCGCAATCCATCCAACACACCAATCCCAACCCACCACCTTCCTTCCTTCCTTCCTCACCTCTCCACTATCTATCAATCTCAACATCACCAACCCAGCTAACGCCACCAACCAAACAAACCAAATAACCAAACCAAGCAACCAAAATGTCCACCGAACCAACCCCCACCTCTCCTCTTCCTCAACCCTTCTCCTCCTCCTCCTC
>QOVD01001284.1:1469-18792 GCA_003521225.1 Tuber microsphaerosporum | reverse complement strand
TTATGTTGGGGGGGGGTGTGTAGAGGGCGAGAAGCTTGGACTAACTACTCTACGATATTGTCTCTTTATTTTTTTCTCCTTTTATTTTTTCTTTTTTAATTCATTTGCTAAGTAAGAACTAACTAGGTACGAAAGCTAAATAAAACCGGTAGGTATGAAAGCTAAAAACCTGAAACTACTGTCCATCCCTTGCGCCCGGTGCTGAAACCCACAGACCCGGCCGGACAACATAACTGCTTTGTGTAGAGGTAGAAATCAAAGTCAGGTACTATGGGTAGAAACTACAAAGGAAACAACAGGCCAGAAAACTTGAAACTAAATCTCCTCCAGAGACGTGCAGCCCACCAATGGAAAACCAAAACGACAGTGATAAACCTATGAATGAACAAAGAAGACTTTAAGCCCAGTATGAAAGAAACCCCCAATACCAAACCGTAGGCTATACCACTGCACCTGAGCACACACAAGAGGTAATACTACCAGAGCCTTATAGACCAGCAACAGGGGCTGAAGGAATCCCAGCGGGAGATATATATGATGAGCCGGCGCAGTGGAGAGGTGTGGCGTAAGGAAATGCCCTAAGGGCGCACCGGAAAAGGAGACCTGGAGAGGTGCATGCCCCAAGGGGCAGAGGCGGTAGGTATGAACCCTGTACAACTAACCGGTTTCACTGCCACGCACTAGGCCATAACAGATCACAAGGCCAGAAGATCAAAAGGGACAGGAACCCAGAGGAGGCGAGGCTCGAGACACGCGAGAAGGGGACCCGAGGGGAGGAGTGCGGAGGGGGGCGAGAGAAGCCACCTAGTAGTAGGGTACCAGCCAGGGAGCTGAATGTAGCTGTAACAGAACAACTGGACAAAACTGAGAGGAGGAGTGTGGCCAGATGAAACGATCCTTCCCTCCAGGCGATACTTGCAGCAGGTAACAACTTTGATGTTCTCGTACACTACTTTGATAGCCGAACACGCTTGCTCCTATCGTGTAGGCGAGAACTCGCTAAGAGACACTTCTCTTTGTTCGCCAGAATCGTGATAGTAAAGATAACTTGAATTGATAGTATAAGAAAGTAGTTAGATGGTTGCGTGAGGAACTATCTACTCGTCGGTCACGGCCCCCTAATATATGCGTTCTTCCCACAACCTTAACCCTGGTGACTCATACCCTTGAGTCACACGGCCCGATAACTCGTAACGAGTCATGTGTGAAATCCATCAGCTGACTTCTAACAAGTCATATGCACAACATACCTAAACCAATCATATTCCCAATAATAAGTCATGTGCGCAACTTGCGTCACATGAGTGAAACCCATGACGCGTAATGTGAGTCATGTGCGAAAGTTCATAAATCTTATGACCACAATTGTAGTCATGTGAAAAACATCAACCAATAACATTATAACGATTACATCGCAAGTGCGAGTCATGTGAAACAAATCACAAACCTAAGACTCATAACCATGAGTCATGTGAAACCATATTCCTCGCTTAGTCAGGTTTGTGACATTAGCTCCCTTCTTCCCTAGCATCGGTCCCTTGATGCTTATTTCCCAATATCCAACATCTTATTTCTGAGGGGTTAAAACTTGCCTCATTAGTCGTCTGTTGTTACTCTCCTCGTTCCTCCACGACGTTCTCACCATTCCTAGCAAGGTGGTGGCGACCTCGAGCGACCTTAACTGATCTGCAATCATTTTCTGCTGATTGCCGATTGTCTCGTCTTGTGGTCGTATCATGTTCTCGAGGTGTTCGTTTCGCTTTAGTAGTCCGTCGATCTGCTGGTGTAGGCTGTCGACGTCCGGAATCGTTTCTTCCCTTTCCCTTCCCTCCTCCTCTTCGTTCATGCTCCTCTCCCCCTCAAACCGTATCCTCACGGCTTCTCTTCCTCTCCTCGTTATTTCGTGTTCCCTGCTCAACGGTGCTTGAGACACTCCTGGTCTGGGATAATATCCCACTTGGATTTTGTCGTTCTTGTGGAAACGACAACTGTCCTTGAAACACTTTTCCCACGTGTATATCTCTGAGTGCGACCTTGGCTTAGGTCTGGTCGGAGGAGGAGGAGGAGGAGGAGTTGTTGCCTATTCGTACGGCGTTTCATAGGGTACCGTTTGCCCGGTACTATGTCTGCTTGTTTTTTGAGGGAACCAATTCCCTCCTCGTTTTTCGCCAATGTGGACTTGGCATTCGTCGTCATAACAGCCCGTCCACGATAGGCTGAAATGCTCGTTCCGTTCCATGTTCCGCTTTGCTTCGAGCTGGTTTGCATCCAGCTCTGATTCTGGAGGCCCTGAGTTAGACGGGCTAGTAGGCGGAAATGGGCCGAAGCTACGATTGCCATAATCGCCCCATCCTTCTTCGGCCTTGAGCGGTGCGGTGGTTGGTTGCGGGGACTCCACTTCTACCCATTCTTCGTTTTCCTGGGTAGCGGGAGTGGAATCGTAGAACTACGAGCTCGGCATTTTCGAAGTTTTCTGCACGGTACCTGGTCATGTCTTGTTCTGGTGAATACCCTGTCCAATTGGCTCGATATTGCAAGTGGTTTCGATATACTCGAGAGTCGATGATTTCTTCGAGTTCGTATTCGTTTTCTCCGTCTATCTCAATAGGCGCAGGAGGAGTTTGCATTTGTGAGGGGAATCAGTTGTCTTCGTAGGGTTCAAGAAGTGAGATGTGGAATGTGTCGTGTATCTTCATCGAGGGTGGCAGAGCCAGCTTATAAGCGCTGCTGCCAAGCTTTGCCACTATCTTGAATGGCCCGATTTTCTTGTATTCCAGTTTCTTCCATGGCCTCGTGGTCTTGATGTTGCGTGGCAACAACCAGACTCTGTCTACTGATTTGAGATTCGGATCAGGTTTTCGGTGTTGATCGTAGTATTCTTTTTGTCATAATTGTGCTGCCACCATCTGGCTTCGTAGTGTGTTGTGTAATTCCCTCATATCTTCCCCTGATATCTATTTTGTGTGCATCAGATGACCGATTGTTTCGTATTCGGGGTTGATTCCGTAATTTGCATAGAATGGTGTCGTCTTGATCGTTTCCTGATATCCGTTGTTGTATCCAAATTCTGCCAGCGAAATGCCTCATACCAATCGTCTTATTGGTAATTGATATATGCTCGGAGATATTGTTCCAATATAGCCTTGCTCCATTCTGTCTGTCCCTTTGTTTGAGGGTGAAATGCCGTGCTGAGTCGCTGTTCAATTCCCATTTTCATTGTGGTGTCTTTCCACAAGTCTGATGTGAATAGTGTGCCTCAATCCGTGATGATATCCCCAGGGATTCCGTGTAGTCCTACTATTTCTCGTAGAAATAGATTTGCAAACTGCCGCACGTCTAGATCCTTTCGACATGGTATGAAATGACTCATTTGGTCAGGCAGTTTATAACTACCAAAATGGTGTCATAATCATTCGATACCGGCAGATCCGTGATAAAGTCCATAGCTATTGACTTCAATGGTGGATCAGGTGCCTCGTTTGGTTGTAATAATCTGTATGGTGCGTGTCGGACCACTTTCGTCCGTTGACATGTGTCGCAGTTTTTGACATATCCTTTGATCATGTCCCTCATATTTGGCCCATAGTATTTGCATCATATGAGCGCGGTAGGTTTCGCCGTCGCTCCGTCTCGTGCCTGTGGGATATCGTGGTGGTTGTAGATAAGGGTGGTCCTTAGACCTTCGTCATCTGGTACCCCTATGTTTCCCTGGTACCATATGTATTCGTCTTTCCATTGGCATAGCCCGAGTGCTACCCTTCTCATCTCTTTTTCTCCTTTGTCCAATGCTTCCTTGATTTGTCGTATGTATTCGTCTTTTGTACTCGCTTCTTGGATTTTTCCTTTGTCCATGTCCTGGAATTCCACTAGTTCCAATTCGTTGATTTCCTCCCAATACTACTCCTTCGGAAGTAGTATTTGAGGGGTGTTGATGAGCCTTGGATCTCCTGCCGTTGGTCGGTCTCCGGCCCTTGGGGTGAGTGCGTCGGCTTTCCCATTTTCTTTTCCTGGTTGGTAGTATATCTTGAAGCCGGATTGACGTATTCGCAGTTCCCATCGTTTTTCCCGGTCGCTGAGGTTCTTTGAGGTCATGAATGTGACCAGGTTCTTGTGGTCCGTCATAACTCGTACTCTGTGTCAGCATCCTTTAACGTATCTCCTCCCTTCCTCTAGGGCTTGTTTGACCGCTAACAGTTCCTTGTCGTGTACGTCGTAGTTGATTTCCGCGTCCTTCATTGTCTTGGATCGGAATGCCACCGGTCTCCATCTTCCGTCTGGTCCTTGTTGTGATACGATTCCGGAACAGACGTATTTTGATGCGTCTGTTTTGATCATCTTTGGTAGGTCGGGGTCGTAATGGACCAGGACCGGTGACGTGGTGAGTTTCCTTTGTAGTTCCTCGAATGCTGCTTGTTCGATATCCCCTCATTCCCATTTAACGGCTTTTTCGGTAAGCCGGTAGAGTGGTTTGCTCGTCCTGCTAAATCCTTCTATAAATCGCCGATAGAAGTTGCACAAGCCGAGAAAGCATTGCACTTCTTTAACTTTTCTTGGTGCCGTCCATTCCCATATTCCTTTTGTTTTGATGGGATCCGTTTTAATACCGTCCTCGTTGATAATAAATCCGTGGTATTCCACTTCTTTCTTGTGGAATTCGCATTTGGAAGGTTTAACCTTCATTCCTGATTCGTATATGTCTGCCAGTATATTTGCGACATTCTTCCGGTGTTGTTCCAAGGTGTCTGACTATATCAGGACATCGTCCAGATATACTGTACAGCAGATATTGATATATCTTCTAACCGTGTTGTTGATCCATCTATGGAAGGCCGCCGGTGCATTGGTTAGCCCAAAGGGCATTACCAAGTATTCGTACGTTCCCAATTTGCTTGAGAAAGTTGTCTTCCATTCGTCCCCTTCGTTGATTCTGATGTTGTGGTAGGCGTCCTTAATGTCGAGTTTCGTGAAGTATTTGGGGGTGTTATTCCGGTCTAATGCTTCGCTAATGAGTGGTAGTGGATATCAATCTTTTTTCGTGACTTCGTTCAGTCCTCGATAATCCACGCACAGCCGAAGCTTTCCCTCCTTTTTCTTGACAAATAGTATAGGCGACGCTAGGTCTGTTCATACTTCTCGTATCCATACTCTTCCTAGGTTCTGACTGATATATCTTCGTAATTCATCCAGTTCGTCTGCGCATAATGGATATATCTTCTTCGTTGGGACTTTCTCTCCGTCTTTTAGGTTGATTTCCAGGTCAACTCCTGGTCGGTGTGGCGGTTGTCTGGTTCTTTCTTCTTTTTCAAAGACGTCCATTAGGTAATGGTATTCCTTCAGAACTATTTCTTCTAGTTCCTTTTGTTCGTTGGGTTTATTGTTCCTCATAGCCAATTCCGTGCTGATGTTGACTGCTCCTAGTCTCATCTCGTTTTCGATCCAGCTTCTTTTTATAATCCCGGTGGTTTCTCCCTTCCGGTAGAAGTGGCCGAATGCTTTAGCCGAGATTTCGCTTATCTCGATCCTTGTTTTTGACATACTGGTTGTCTGGCCAGTGTCTTCCTTGGTTTCCGTACTGCCGAATCTGTGGTTGCTTCTCTTGGTTTCGTCCAGTGAGGCTACTTCGTATAACTCTCCATTGTTTATCTTTTCAATGAACATTTTGGCGATTCGATCTCCTTTTCGTACCGTTTACTCGGTAGTTCCTTGGTTGACCATTACTACCTTCACTTCACCCCTATAGTCGGCGTCTATAACTCCCGCATTGGTGCTGAGTCTGTGCTTGACTGCGAGACCACTGCGTGGAGCTCTTCGTCCATAGCTCTTGTGAGGTAGCCCAATGGCTATTCCCGTTCCGATCGTTACCTGCCCCTGGGCTGCTATGCTGATATCTTCGTTTGCGTACAGGTCGCTTCCTGCTGCCTTAACCGATCCCTTTGTAGGCATCCTCGCTTCTTTCGTCAATCGTTTGACCTTGACACGCTTGTCAATGCTGGCCTCAACTTCAGATAACTTGGTAATCAAGTTATCTTCCAGGGCTTCCGCTTCCGGTACAGCATACGCAACAGGTGGACTGTTCAAACACCATGTTGTGCATTGTTTGCTGTTGAAAGTAATCTTCTTATCATTCCAATCGATATTCGGATTATGCGTTCGTAACCATGGCATTCCCAAGATGACTTCATGGTTTTGGAAATTTGCCACTTGGAGAGTTGCTAATTGCCTATGGCTATTGATATCCATAGGTACTTTCACAACATGGGTGACTGGCCCCATGCTGCTTGGCTTCCCATCCACTAGGTAAATTTCCCTCGGTTTCTGAGCTCGTGTTGTCGGGATTCCGTGCTTCTGGCATATCCCCTGGTAGATAAAACCTTCTGTCGCTCCCGAGTCGATCATTGCGTTGATCGTAACTGTTTCCTGTTTTCCGTGAAGTCTGACCTTCACCATAATGTGATCGTATTCGTTTTCGAGTGTTTCCGTTTAGTTGAGTGCCGCGTAATAGTTTGCCAAAATGATGCGTTTCGGTTGAGGTCTTTCCCTCAGACCATCTCTTACTATCGACTTTCTTCGTTTCCAGACTGTTCGGGTTCTCTCTCTACTTCCATTTCCCTGATCTTGGGTTTGGTTCCCCATCGTGGTTGTCGTTGACTTTGTCCGTTTCGTTGTTGACTAGTATAGTCTCGTCCGTCTCTTGCATTGTTGCAATCTTTTGCTCCGTGATTTGGTTTTCCGCATTTGAGGCATAGCTGCTCTCTCAGTGTTCTTCTGAATTCGTTGTTCGGCAACCTCCAATTGGGTTGTCTTCTGGTCGCATCGAGGTCCATAGTGTCTCCTCTTTGATTGTTGATAGCTGGCCTAAATGTTACATCCTGGTTTCTTGGTACTTCGACCCTGCGGGTTGGCGTGCTTTTTTCTTGTATGCTGTTGACGAAGTTGATGCCATTATCCTTTCTGAAGGCCCAGTTGGCCAGGTCTTTGACGTCGTCCGTTGGGTAATTGTCCTGTCCCCACGCATCTTGTAGGGTGCGGTTAATTCCCTTGAGCAATATTGGTTGCATTGACTGCTCGTCGTAATCAGCCTCGTCGGCTGTTAACCGGAATTCGTTCCAGTAGTCGGTTATGTTTCGTTTTCCTTGAACCATGCCTTCAATCTTGGTTCTGGCTGCATTCTGAGCGTCAACGTCAGCAAACTGTCTTCGGAGCGCATCGGTTAATCGGCCCCAGGTTTCCCAGCTTACTGTTTTCCTTCCTTCCGCGTATTGTGTGATCCATTTGGCCGCTGCTTCCCTTAATAGAAACTTTGCATATGTCACGTTTTCAGTCTCGATGGTGATGCCCGTCGCCTCATAGTACAAGTTGCATTGTGCTATGAATGTGGGTAGTGTTTCCCGTTCTCCTTTGAACTCGGGTGGTGGTTGGACGTTTGGTTTCGAGGTTCCTCCCCCACCTTGCGCCAATTGGATAATTTGTCGTAGTTGTTCTTCCGTGAATCCTGCCAATTGGATTGCCGTCGTAGGGCTGCCTGCTGGGGGGTTGCTCGGCCCGCTGGGTGCCGCTGGTGCTGACATTGTGTTTCTTCTTGTGAAGGTTGGTGATGTTGTTTCTTGAGATACTGCTGGGGATCATGGTTCCGGTGATACTGGGCTTCCGGCCCTTGATGTTCCAATTAGTTGTTGGAGTGCTTCTTCTAAAGTATCTGTGTCGAATGTTGCTTCTGCTAGTGGGTCTTGGTGTTGGTCCGACGTCTTCTCTGTTTGTTAGGTGCTGCGAAGAGACGCAACCAAATGTAAGTATCCTTCCCTCCGGGCGATACTTGCAGCAGGTAACAACTTTAAAGTTCTGGTACACTACTTTGATAGCCGAACAGGCTTGCTCCTATCGTGTAGTCGAGAACTGGCTAAGAGACACTTCTCTTTATTCGCCAGGAATCATGATAGTGAAGATAACTTGAATTGATAGTATAAGAAAGAACTTAGATAGTTGCGTGAGAAACTAACTACCAGACGGTTTTTTTTTTTTTTTTCATTTTTTTTTTCATATCACTCTTTATATTTCGTTTTAAGGCTTACAGTACAAGACCCGCTACGGAACAAAAAGGATGTGCAGCATCAGCTATGACCCCAAAGACCTGGTGCGCTTCCAAACCCACTGTCTATCCCGTGCCCCCCCTCTGCTAAAAACCCTCTGACCCTGGCCGACAGGAGCGGAAACCCGCATACAAGTCCGGTACTATGGGTAGAAAACTACAGAAGGAAAACACAGGCCTGAGCTCCGACAAGACCTCCACAGACAAGCAGAAAGTAAGAAACCAAACGACAGTGAGACCCTAACCGAGAAACCCAAAAGTGTACTACTGTCTCAACCAACATACCCCACCAGCTTTCCCCCCTCAAGGGGCCTGTCCCCTAAATGCCCCAGAAATTGGTGAACGCCGAAGCGAAGCTACGGGGAAGGGCTATAGATAGACCGTGAAAGGAACGACGCAATCGAAGAAACCCAGGGCCGTTTGGCGTAAAAGGATACAAACTAACCCTCAGGAACACAACCGAGAGGATGATGTTAGCAGTTGGATGCCAGCCGGACGAGGAGGAGCCGACCGCGGTGAGGCAGCCGACAGACAAGGGGGAGGCTATAACCGAGCCACGGGATGAACGACCAAGAAAGGAGGAGGACAGAGGGGTAGACCCAATCAAGAAGTGCGAGAGCGACCGACTGAAATGAAATCACAGTTTTTCGACGATGCCGACCGTACCAAATAGAGTTCCCTGGACAAAGTGCGATACCAGGGAGCAGAGCCACCAGGGCCACTACTCCACCGATAACCCGAAACTGCAGAAAGCCATTGACGAGAAAGAGGGTGCCGACCATGTGCAAACGCTAAGCGAGGGCAGCCTAGCGAAAGCGGGGAAGGGGAGAGAGAGTAACCGTGAACCCCCTAGACAAAGACTGCCCGAGAGCAATGCCATCAGGAGGGGAACAGAGGGGAGAAGGATGAGGACGTGTGACCCTCCTAGGCAACGAGGCCATCAGAAGAGGGGAGTGGGAGGTGGGTGGAGTTGACGATGATATTTCATGGTGTTGAAATTTGAATCGCCGCAGGTGGAGAGGAGATCGTTCGTGCTAACTACTCGTCGGTTCTTTTTTTTTTTTCTTTTTTTTTGTTTCTTTTTTTATTATCAAGTATATTTGTTTTACAACTAGCGGGGCACAAAAACTGCATGCATCAGCAGATATGGCAGAAAAAAGCCCCACGATCCAACCTGGCGCTAGTGGAAAAAGCTATCATCCCAAGACCCTCTGGTATCAGCCCAACCGCACGATCTCGCAGACAAGCGAGAAAAACAACATCGGCTGGCCGAGGCGGACGACAAAGTAAATCCCCAAAACCCTACAAGCAGGAAACAACAGGAAAACCACTTGCCATAAACTCCTACCCCCTGACAAAAAGAACAGTGCCTACGCAGCGAAACAAGGAGTGAAACGTCTGACAAATACAAAGTGCAAGGAAAGACAAACAAGAGCAACCCATGAGAAAGGAAACCCAACCGAGAAATAGAGCAAAACTACACTAACAATCCCAGACAGGGGCCGGCCATCATCCTTGTGGCGAAAACGAGGGGCAATCATAACACGAAAGAGACCAGCCAAATTAAATCGTACCAAGGGTGACAGTCGTTCAAGGAGGAAGTGCAATACCATGAACAGTCGTAACTGGGAAATGCGACCGTGGGCAGTCAGGGGGGCGAGTGGAGCCACCAGGCAGAGAGGGTGCCAGCCGAAAGAATGACCCAAGCCGACCGTGGAAGCGCTGGCGAGGGAGGGACAAGGGGGTGGCTGTAACCGGACCACGGGACGAGACGACAAGATGAGGAGGGGGGTTGGAAGGCAGCACAACTCGCTAGAAACAACCAACAAACAGGCCATGCAGGAGCGATTTCGGACGGAGAGGACGACAGCGAGTACCGCGAAGTTACTGACCGAAGCTTTCCCCAGCGAGGGACAAGCCATAGAACCAAGGGCATACTTTCACGAAGGTCCGGACACCGTAACGCCAACCGTAAACGTAGAAAGGAGTAAAGCCGACGCGGGCGGTCGCTAAGCGAGGCTTGCGACCATAGGACGAGGGGGTGGGTGAGAAGAGCCTTCAACCAACCTCTAGGACAACGCTTTCTCAAGGCCAGGCCCTAGTAAAAGAGGAAGAAGGTAGTGTCATCACCCTCCAAGGCAGCGGGGCCATCACAGGAGGGGAGAGGGAGGGGGTGGAGTTGACGATGATATTTGATGGTGTTGAAATTTCAATCGCTGGAGGTGGAGAGGAGATCGTTCGTGCTAACTACTCGTCGGTCACGCCCCCCTGATATATGCGTTCCTCCCACAACCCTAACCCTGGTGACTCATACCCTTGAGTCACGCGACCCGATAACTCGTAACAAGCCATGTGCGAAATCCATCAGCTGACTTCTAACAAGTCAACTGCATACCATACCTAAGCCAATCATAATCCAAATAATAGGTCAGGTGCGCAACTCGCGTCACATGAGTGAAACCCATGACTTGTAATGTGAGTCATGTGCGAAAGTTCATAAATCATAAGACCACAATTGTAGTTATGTGAAAAACATCAACCAATAACATTATAACGATGACATCGCAAGTGCGAGTTATGTGAAACATATCACCAACCTATGAATCATAACCATGAGTCATGTGAAACCATATTCCTCGCTTAGTCAGGTTTGTGACACCAGAGCCAGAACAAAGGATGGCGGAGGGGTAGACCGAATCAAGTGCAAGACCGACCGACCGAAGCGAGATCAGAGCTTTTCGACGATGCCGACCATACCAAACAGTGCACCCAGGACATAGTGCAATACCAGGGAGCAGAGCTACCGGGGCCACTACTTCACCTATAGCCTGAAACTGCAGAAGGCCATTGACGAGAATGGGGTTGCCGACCGTGTGCAAGCGCTAAGCAATGGCAGGGAAGCAAAAGCGTGGAAGGAGAGAGGAGCGACCGTCAAACCTCTAGACAAAGACTGCCCGAAAGCAATGCAATCAGAAGGGGAACAGATGGGAGAGGTGGGTTGTAGCGTCACCCTCCTAGGCCGCAAGGCCATCAGAACAGGGGAGAGGGGGGAGGGTAGTTGAAGATAATTCTCATAGTGTTGAGATTTAAATCGCCGGAGGTGTATCAGAGATGGTTTGTGACTAACTACTTGACCATTTTTCATTTTTTTTTCTTCCTTTTTTTTTTTTTTTTTTTTTTTTTTTTTTTTTTGTTTTTATCTGAAGTATATTTAGTTACAACCACCAAGGCCCAAAAACTATATGCAGCGCAAGCTATGACAGACAAAAGCCCCACAATTCAGCCCAGCGCCAGTAGAAAAAGCCATCATCCCAAGAGCCTCTGGTGTGGGCCCAACCGCACGATCCCGTGAACAAGAGAGAAATACAAAGCCGGCTAAGCGGGCGACCAAGCAAATCCCTAAAACTCCACGAGCAGGAAACAACAGGAAAACCACTTGCTGTAACCTCCTACCACCTTAAACATTCAAAACCTCTCCGCAGACGACGAACCAAGTGAGTAAAGCCTAATCAATACAATATGAAAGGCAAGACAAACAAGAACACCATGAGAAGGAAACCCAACCGAGACATAGAATAGAAAACTACTCTAAAACTGGAAAGGGGGCCAGCTATCATCTGTTGTAAATCTGGGGCAATCATAACCCGAAAGATACCAGAAAGCAATTACATCGATCCAAGGTATTGAGTTAGCCCAAGGAGGTAGTGCAATACCATGGACTGCCGTAACCGAGGAGAGCGACCATGGGCAGTCGCGGGGGGCGAGTGGAGCTACCAGGCAGAGAGGATGCCAGCCGAAAGGAGTGACCGGAGCCCACCGTGTAAGCGGAGGACGCTGTCGGGACGTGGGGGTGGCTGTAACCGAGCCGCAGGAAGAAACGACAGAACGAGAAGAGGGGGGCAGAGGGCAAACAACTCGCTAGAAACAACCGACAAACAGGCCATGCCCAAATGTTTTCCTACCGAAAGACGAAGGCGAGTACAACGAAGTTACTAACCCAAGCTTTCCCCAGCGAGGGACCTGCCAGCGGCCAAGGAAGTCCTTCCACCGAGGTCCGGACACCTTAACGCCGACCATAAACGTAGAAAGAAGTGAAGCCGACTGTGGATAATCGCTAAGCGAGGCTTGCGAGAGCAGGACGAGGAGAGAAGACAAGAAGGGACTTCAAGCAACTCCTAGAACAACGCTTTCTCCCGGCGAGGCCATAATAGACGAAGCAGAAAGGAGTGTCGTCACCCTCCTAGGCCGCGAGGCCATCACAGGAGGGGAGAGGGAGGGGGTAGAGTTGAAGATGATTTCTCATGGTGTTGAGATTTCAATCGCCAGAGGTGGAGAGGAGATCGTTTGTGACTAACTACCCGACGATTTTTTTTCTTCTTTTTTTTTTCTTTTTTCTCTTTTTTTTTTTATCTCCTATATTCATTGTTTTAAGGTACAAGAAATGACATGCATTGTCAGATATGGCCAAAACAAAACCCTCAAACACAAACATAAAAAATCAAACAAAACTCAAAGCAAAACTGTTCCTCCAACGCGCACGAACGTATACGCAGCTGATATCTTCAACAAAAACAAGTATACTCATGTCGCAATAACACAATACAAGAAAAACTAAAAACCAAATTGATAATCATAAGCATTTGGCTTTTTACGCGGATGCAGGGGTATTGCAGATCATCAGGGCTCCAGTCCTCGTGTCCAAGATGCCTTCGATGAGGTTGGCCGTCGGAAAACAGTGGAGGGGGCATTGGCCTTCACGCGACGATGGGCGGGTTGACTGGGGGGGGTGCCTTGGGGGGATACAGGGAAAGGGGACATGTCCGGC
Organism: Tuber microsphaerosporum; assembly: GCA_003521225.1. NCBI lineage: Eukaryota > Fungi > Ascomycota > Pezizomycetes > Pezizales > Tuberaceae > Tuber > Tuber microsphaerosporum. The sequence continues at coordinate 5,881 of QOVD01001284.1, read as the reverse complement.
GGGAAGCCAGAGGCAGTGGCTAAGATGTAATTCACAAGTCCCTTGAGGAGAGAGGCCAAGTCCCAAAAGGGGGAGGTGGCATACAGGGACAGGTCTCTCGGGAGGAAGAGGGTCCTGGCTTCGGCTCTCGCGCAGCAGGTGATGATGGCGTGGTGAAAGTCCTCCGTGCCGTCGTTGCATCTGGGGCAGGTGGTAGGCTGGTCGGGGTTATACCAGGAGCGGTGTCCTGTGAGATAGCTTTTTCCCGACCTCATTTGGTGAATCCTTCCCGCCGAGAACCGTGAGAGGCCCATAAAGGGGTGGGGCGCCAAGGAGGGAGGGAAGGGGTAGCCGGGGGGAGGGGAGAATTGCTGGTTCCAGGTCGTAACGAGGTGTTTCCTTAAGATAGACTTCATCTTACAGTAGGTCTTCGACATGAGGGTGGGATCAGGTAGGACTCTATTGGGGCGAGCCATGTCAGACCTGATCATAGGAAATAAGGGGGGGTTGTTGAGGGCTTTAAACGTGTCGTGAACGATGGAGTCCAGCGGAAGATGTCTTCGGCACGTTACCGGGGGGGTGGACCAGAGGAGAGTTAGATAGTTGGAGGGGAGATTAGTGGCGAACTGGCGGGCAGAATCTGGTGCTCTCCACTCATCGAATCCAGGGTGTGAGGGATATAGTCTGGCGGCTGCTGGGTTGGCGGAAGGGGGCAGGGAGGACAGTCGGAGGCCAGCCAATCGTCTCTGGTGGCCGGCAAAGAGGGCGATGGGGGGGAGGCACGCCTCATAGGAGAGGGTGCATATCGGTGTGGCTGAGAAGCAGCTGGTGACCCACCTCTGTACCTGATGCCAAAAGACCTCCATCTTCTCGGTCATCTTTTGGCTAGGGGAGAAGAGGTCGGCCCCGAACAGGTGAATGGGGCGAATAACCGCCGCCGCAAGGCGGTGGCACAAGAACGCGGGAATGCCTTTCCTTGGCGAGCACAGGGAGCGAACCAGGGCGAAGGCCGCTTTGGCAAGGGCGAGTCTTTTCTGGAAGTGAGTAGAGGTAGAGAAAGTGGGCGTGAACCAGTATCCAAGCCACCAAAGGGATTTTGCCGGTGGGAAGGTGTATCCGTCAAGAGATATCGGGACTCTGGAAACGGGCCCTCTCTGGTGAGGGGTTCCCCAATGGATAAGCTCACTTTTCGGGATGGAGAAGGGCACACCATGGCTGGTCCCTTTTAGGACCAACCTCGTGTAAAGGTCTTTAAGGAGGGAGACATTCTTCTCATAGGAAGGGGATGAAACAGTGACAGCAAAGTCGTCCACGTGGACAGGATGAGGCCCCTGTGGATCGTCAGGTGCAGGGAGGAAACATGAATAAGAAATAATAGCGGGGACAGGGGAGAACCCTGGGGGGTACCAACCGAGACCGGGAGGGAAACTTTGGGAGACCCCTGGAAGAGGAGACGACAGGAGCGGTCCGTGAGGGAGGACCTTACCCACTTCTGAAGGTATAGCGAGGCGCCCAGGGCGCCAAGACGGTCGGAGAGGAGAGAGGCTTCAACATTGTCAAAGCCTCCTTTTATGTCTAGAAAGAGGGTGGAGGCCTTGAAGCACAAATCGGCTTGGAGGGCCTTAACTTCGTGGGCTAGCGTAGTAGCGGCATTAAACATGGAAATGCCAGGTAGGGAGCCGCACTGGTCCTTGTGGACCAGTGCCTGAGGGCTGGACAGAGTAGAGAGCCTGGAGCAAACAATCCTTTCCAGTATCTTGAAGCAGGTGTTAAGCAGGACGATGACCCAAAAGGAGGTGCGAGTTTCGTACGAAGGTTTTCCTGGTTTGCTGAGGATGACACCATCAGCCGCTTTAAGGGGAGGAGGCATATGCCGGTGGGCTAGGAGTGGGGACAGTAAAAGTGGGATAAGATGAGGGAAGCTTCAATGCACTCTTTTCCAGAGTCCATAGGGAATGGTGTCAAGCCTGGCGCCAGAGCTCGGGGAACAAACCCTCAGAGCATTGGCAACCTCTTCAGGGGTAATGGGCGGGGCGGAGGGGTCAATGGTGGCCAATCGTGGCGTTTCACAAGAAGGCCTGGGGGGGAAGAAGTGGTTTAGTAGGGAGGTGTTGATGTCTGAGGGGGTGTCGGCGCCCAGGAAGGACGGGAACCTGTCTGGGGGTGTGCCAGTAAGGGCACGCCTGACTTGCCAGATTGTTTTGGCATTGGTGGTGGACAGGAAGGAGTCCCAGTGCTCTCGCTTAGCTTTCTGGATGGCTTTAAAGTAAGCCGCCCTGGCAGCCCTTGCTTCGGTAGGGGGGAGGGGGTGGTCCAGTAGGCGGGCCTTGCTGGCCCGTCTTGTAGTGGCATGGTAAGCTTTTCTCAGTTGGGACAGTAGTGAGGTCTACCAGGGTTTTGCATGGTGGGAGGGACGGGAGTGTGGCACATTGGAGGCGAGGGAGGTGTGAACCTTACTAAACCCTCTTTATATCATTCGTCAAGCTGGGCAGTAGTAGGAGAGGGAGGCGGAGGGGAGATTGTGATGTTTTGGAGGGAGAGGGAGGCCGAGGCCCAGTCCAACCTGATCCAGTCAGGCTTGGGGGCTGAGGGTTGGAAGGGAGTAACAGCATAGGTTAGAAGGCAGGGCACATGGTCAGACCCAGTGCTGGAAAGGGGCGTTGACCATTCGGGGTAGCGTAGCCGTATGAGGTGAAGGTTCGCGAAGGCTAGGTCCAGGAAGCTGGGCTGGGCGTGGGCATCATAGGTGAATCTAGTGTAGACCCCGGGGGTGTTCAGGAGGTTGAAGCCAAGGGTAGAAGCCAGGTCAAAGTAGGGGGAGGAAAGAGCAATTTCATTGCGGTGAAAGTGTCTGAGGGGGTCAGCGGAGGGGTGATGGATGTTAAAATCCCCCATAACGAGAACGGGATAGGAAAAACTTTTAAACAGGGCAGATGGGGGAGCCGTCAAATATCCCGCCGCGAGGGTGAAATTATTGTAGCAGTTCACCACTCTCCACTTTTTGGTGGGGCCAGCAAGTGAGGAGCTGAAGTATAGGTCAAGTGAAAAATAAAAAACAGAGTCATGCAAGACCGGTAGCACGGAGGCCCTTTCTAGGAAGGAAGTAGACACATAGGTAGCCACCCGTGGCTTTGCCGACTGGAGGGAAACAGCAGAAAAAACTTTAAAACCAGCAAAAGAGGGTAGACGGCCGAACTTGACTGGTGGGTCTTGTATGGCCACAATATCAAAGGGAAATTCAAGAAGCTTGAAACTACTAAACAGGGCAAGGAACACTTTCACACTCCCCAGAAGGTTGTGTTGTACAATGGAAATTCTAAACGAGGTGGCGGAGCTTACGGCGTTTCGCGACATTATCGTGCAGAGCCCACGCCGGAGAAGGAGGAGAAGGCCATCGGGACCCCCTTGGGGAGGGGGCCGCTGGGTTCTGGAGTGGGGCGTGCTGGGGTGGGGGGCACTGTGAGGGGTCCGGTGTTGGACGGTCTGGGGGTGGTGGGGTCAAAGGGCGGTAGGAGTCTGCTTGCAAGCGGAGAAGAAGGGTCGGGAGTGGATATGTCCATGTCGTCGGCGCTGTCGTCGCCCTCCACCTGTTCCCGGGGGGGTGGAGAAGGCTTTCACAGATCAGCCAGGCGGCTAGAGCAGTCAGGGTCTGAGGCCTGGTGATGGCCCTGGCAGTTGGGGCATCTAAGGGGAGAGGAGGGGCAGCAGCCGGGAACCACTTTGATATTGCCCTCTTTCGGGCAGGAGGGGTTTTGGCACCTGTGCTCCTTCAGGGTGTGGTGGAGGGAGCAGAGGGGGCATACAGGATGGTCGAGAGTGCAGAGGGGGGCGGGATGGCCAAAGGCAGAGCAGTTTGAACAGATACTCAGCGGGAACTTGCGGAAGGCACGCTTGGGTCTTCGGAGTTGCCCAAGAAGATAGAAGGGCTTAAGGAAATCGTCGTGGAGATTCAGGTCAGTGGTGACGATGACTGAGGTGGCTTTCTTGAGAGCCCTGGTTTCATGGTCCGGGTTGAGGAATCTCGAGGAAAGTATCTGAATTCCCTTGGCGTTATGAATAGATTCAAGTAGGAAGGGGAAAAGTCCCTCGTTGGAATCGGGGAGGAGAAAAGTAGGGACCCTATGGATAGCGACTTGAACGAAGTTCGGGGCCATTCTGAAGGGTTGCGATGGGGAGTCTCCGACAACGAAGGCTTGGTTGAGCTTTGCGAAGAAGGCATCGAAGAAAGGGGAGTATGAAGAGCTAGGCGTGTGGGGATCATTGACCGTCAGGGAGACGGCTCCTTTATCACTGACCGAGACGATGAAAGAGCGGGGGAGTGGTGATTTAGCCTCCCTGAGCACGGAGGCGACGATATCGGAGGCCTTGGCACTGATCGAGAGGGGATCCGAGTGGGGGAGTGGGGTGAGCCTGGGGGTGTAGAAGGGCCTTTC
>QOVD01001282.1:0-41926 GCA_003521225.1 Tuber microsphaerosporum | reverse complement strand
GAGTCTGATCTGCTCGTGGCCATCACTAACGCTGACCTGGGCGCGGAGATGTGACGCGAAGAGTGCGGTGGTGGTGACTAAAGAGGGGCCATTCGTGGCCCAGGAGCATGCCGATGAATAAAGAATTGTAGGTTAGGTACAGGAATGAGAGGATTGTTTGTGGAAGGTTAGCTAGGAGGATTTCTTAAATTATGTTTGGGAAGCGTATGTTGACTAGAGAGAGGGCCGTTACTTTGCCCAAACCCCGGGTCCACCTTTTTTATGATATCACCTTGTAAATATTGTGTTCGCAGAGAGCACAAGGGGAGGGAGAGCCGGCTTACATTGATTTAATGTCGAGGTTCGCGTCCATTCCATCACTGGGTATACCTATTCCAAGTGATATCCCTGCGAAAATGATAGCTAACTTATGGAGTAGAAGACATTACACATTATCCACCATTTTGTACTAACGCTAGTCCGCAACCTCTGCACCCCTTTTTGCTTCCACTGCCTCAGTCCAGCCCTCGACCGACGCCTCCGGTCCCTGACAATATACCGTCGATCAGCAAAACACATGCCGACTGTCGTTTGGTCTGGGGTTCTCAAAAAGGAGTCCACAGCATCACCCAAAGTAACGAGAGTGGGCTCTCGGGATCTAACGACTGTCATAACCATACAGCAAGCTTTAACAAGATTGCACCCAATAACAACGATCATGATCCCTAGTGAGAACCGTACCTTGCACTCCTCTCCTGTGATCTCACTCTTGCATGAAGCTATCTCTACCTCTCTCGCATTGTAGAGGCTCACCCGCCATGGAGGCCCACTCATCACTTTTGCGGCTAGATCGCCAGTGCCGCAATAGAATGAACCCCCCCCCGTACAGGGGGTCAGCGCACATCCAACCTCTTGGTGAGGTCGTATTGCTTCTAATACGAATCATATGCAGTATAGTGTCATTGTGCGTAGTGTTAGAATTAGGATTAGTGATCAGGAATAGATTGCTATTGTTGGACACGAAGTCAATGTTGTAGACTTTCGCGCACTCTAACGGTGTCAGGTCTTCATATTCCCGAGTGCTGGCATTTAATCCCTCGAGCATATTGCTGAATAATTGGATATTAGACGAATTCGTCTAGTATCCAATGTCCCCATATTTCCTCTCGGTTGTGGCGTTGAGTGACAGGTCCTGGAAAGGGCCCATCTGCGTCATGGTCGTATTTCTGTAGGTTCCTAGTTCAAAGTGGTCTTTGGTTACAGAGGCTACCAGGAAATCATTCGCGGCTAGCGAAGTATACACTGCAGAATTGTACCCGCAATCTCTCAATTAGCTAGGTTCGGGCAGGGGTGGCCCCTAAAACCATACAGCAAATGCAACGGGATACTCGTAAACCCAATAGCAATCCACAACAATGCCTCTCGGGCTTAATCCTGAACAAATTTCTAATACTAAGAACTCCAATGTCCACCCATCTCCTCCTCGCATGTGCAGCATCAATCTCGCTACGAGTCGGTGCTGCGAGACATTGCTGGGTATAATTACTTCCGGACAATAGCAGTGTGGAAAGAGCGTTTATCCCCAGGTGTAGCCACAGCCCGATCGTCCTGCTCACATCACAACTGCCTTTGTACAACGTCCCGATTCCTCTTTCCATCTCGTGCTCCGGATTCGTGACCGCATAGATTGTTAAACTAACATTTATCAACAGAACGACCACAGCGGAAGCGGCACAGGCTAAGACGCCCGTGTGCCAACCGGTGTACCAAACTGGCTTCCATGCTGATGGGGAGTTCGCCCGCTACTTAGTGAATTCGGAATCTAGAGTTAACGTATTGTACCTAGTTATGGGTCACCCCCTAGTAATGGGTCACTATTTTGATATTCTGAAATGTATGAAAATTGACAACCACCAACTTTCCTTTGCTCTCAAGAGGCTAATATTTAGTGGTTTAAAAGTGTTGCATTTGGTAATAATGTATGTATAAAATAAATTAGAAAATACAATAAATTGCACTGTTGAAACCCAAAAGTGACAATCTATGATTCAATCATTATTTGTTAGATAAACTGGACTTGCAATGGGTTTCTAGCTACTCTTTTCGTATTCCAAGTATTAGCAAAAGGTTCTAGATGGACCTCAGGTATTATAAATAGAAATTTCCATGTACAAAATGTGAGCTATTTATTTGAAAATAAGGCAACTTAAGATACTTGATATTTACAAAGTAATTGCCAGTGAACTTATTGATGATTATCTCAATATCCTGTTGCTCTTAAGGTACCAAACTTAGTATACTACTGCATTGATATCCTGTTTTTCATATTGAAGTATTAGAATATAGTTTGCCAGTAAACTCTTGCTACTTTCCTGGTTGCATTTTCTTTAGTACTATTTTTGTCTACATAAAAGTATATCTTTGTTGTTTTTCATGCTTCTAAAAAACAAATCTATAGGATATTAGGTTTTCTTAATTTATTAGGATGCTCACAAGATATTAGCAAAACTAAGAGGTTTTTAGCTCTTTTATATTCAAAGAACCAATTACCAAATTCTATTTATAATATATATATATTTCTGGAAGTCTGTATCTGTATCCTGTCTTACTTTTGCATTCTAGACATAATCTCTATCTGTAAACCTGCTCTATGATGTACCTAAAGCCAAGAGAGCAGTATTAATCACTTAAAAGCAGTCAAAAGTGCCAGTTTATATACAGTTTATATTAACCAATATAAGATAATTCTATAAGGAATTCAAGTAAATACAAGGCCTCCATAGCCAGGATGACTCCAAAAACCACACAGAGATATCTGGAATAAAGGTGTCTGAACCTACTAATCACTGTTGAGATTGAATATTAATATTCTTGACTATGTATAAAAGAACTACTCTTTAGAGTATTCTAAATGTGATAAGAGGTTGAGAGCTTAGTTACAGTAAGCTAGGTATTGTAGATACCTATATGACATAGGACGACCAGTATTTAATATATCAATTGGGTATAGGTATGAAAAATAGTATGAGAGAACAATTATATACACTTAAGAATATGCAGTATGGAAAAGGAAACCAGGGAAGCAGCAAGAGTTCAAACCATATTATAATACCCTAATATGAAAGACAAGATATCAATGCCATAGTATACGAAGTTTGGTACCTTAAGAGCAACAGGATATTGAGATAATCATCAATAAGTTCAATTATTTTGTTAATATCAAGTATCTCAAGTTGCCTTATTTTTAAATAAATAGCTCACATTTTGTACATGGAAATTTCTATTTATAATACCTGAGGTCCATCTAGAACCTATTGCTAATACTTGCTATATGAAAAGAGTAGCTAGAAACCCATTGCAAGTCCAGTTTATCTAACAAATAATGATTGAATCATAGATTATCACTTTTGGGTTTCAACCCTGCAATTTATTGTATTTTCTAATATATTTTATACATACATTATTACCAAATGCAACACTTTTAAACCAACAAATATTAGCCTCTTGAGAGTAATGGAAAGTTGGTGGTTGTCAATTTTCATACATTTCAGAATATCAAAATAGTGACCCATTACTAGGGGGTGACCCATAACTAGGTACAATACGTTAATAATCCCACCGAAAAGGATTTGCTTCCTCCTCCTCGTCCTCCTCCTCTACCCCGGCTGTTGTCATCTGGTGATAGGACAGCCAATATTGGTAACTTCTTTCTGGAATTCGGCATTGACTCGGCAGGAACTGGATAGATGAATATCTTGTTTTGTGAAACTAGACAAAGGGGTTCTGGGGCTCAAGGGAGCTTGAGGCGGGGGGAGAGAGCTCTCGCTGGAGTTATATGAAACTCCCCTTGTGGGCCAGGATGGGCCCTTTCTGTGGTGTCGGCATTGAGGTGTGGTAGCCAGCTGGTATGCACTGTACGGTATGCCTTGCTAGGCATTTGATAAAGGGAAGACGCAAGATTATTCTTGATTGGTAAGTTTTAGATTAAGGCCTTATTGATGGAGGAGTTTTGCTGGTTAATAGCATGGGTTTTTTGTCTCTCTGTTGCTAAGAATAGAAGGCTTGGGTAACTGGAGCATGTAAGTGTAGTTTGAAGAGCAGCTTCTACAAAATGGGAGTATCGAGGTGTATTTCTTTATGCCTTCATGAAAATTGCACTGTGGTGAGGGATTTTAAACGAAAGCTGTGGGTGATGGATGCGGCCCCTTGGGACTAGATGGCTTGCGAGAGATAACCTCCTTGTGAACCGCGAGCTTCCTAGCTCACTCTTTCACAAAGAAGCAAATGCTGGGTTTTTGAGCACCCCGCGATTAGGAACCAACCCCAGAAATATTTCAGGATAAGGGTGCTTTGTCAAAGGCAAAATCCTGAGCAATGAGAGTCACAAGCTAGACTCAACAACTCACACACCAATCTCAAGGCCCTGATACCCGCCATCCCTCGTTAGAAATAGCTCTCCTTAGGTATTGTTTTACCCTACTATCTCGAGTCGTATGGTTTTTCGCCAAGCCAAGGGTTGCCTAAGGTGCTATGGTGCCAGGCATCTGAAGTCGACCTTGTAGTTGGCTGGAATCAGCAATCAAAATTCAGGGTGAATACGCGAGTAAGGAAAACTCTCTACAAAGCCACATAAGATTCGCTATTCTTTAATATTATCGGCCTCTACCTTTCTAATCTAGTGAGTGTTAGGGAAGAGATATCAATTTTGTATGAATGTGTACAGTACACCGCCCCGAGCAAGCAAGGTTAATTCTGGGTGCCCGGAACAATGACTCTTAGCGCATGGTGATCGCTTGATCGCCAGCTGGACCTTATAATTTAGCGCCTGCTACTCATCTAGCCGCACTGCATTGCTAAAGCTAAGGCCCTGTTTGGTTGCTATGGGTCCATTCCGTTGGGTGACTATTTCAGCTATGAAAATTGCCTTCTCTCTATTTTGAAACGGTCATTTGTATGGGACAACGGAACGGAACCATCGTAACCAAACAGGGCCTAAGCTTGTTTGCTTAGGATACCGTGAGAACTCGGATAATTGAGCCTCCCGCTAGGTCCACAATTCCCTCTCTTGGATAAGGGGGTGAAAATACTACGAAAACCCACCACCCCAACCTCAGTATAAGATCAAGCGGGGCAAAAAAGAGCCAGACTTAAAAAACAGAAAAGCCAACTCCAGCGCCCTACCATGGCGCGAGGTTCAATTACTGGTATTCGAGCTCATACGGTACTGTACAGTACATGTTAATACAAATCCATATCCCTTGCCCAATACTCACCTGACAGGGAAGGTAGTGGTTGATGGGATTGAATAAAAAAGATTCTTGTGCCGTGCTATGGAGCGTTCCTCAATGATTATATTTTTGTTAAGGTGTGTCCACTACGGGCCTTGACTACAAACCGCTGGCCGAATTGCTTACCAGGTTGGTTTCAAATGCCAGCACCATAGGCCGTAGCACCATGTTTTGGCGAAAAGTTATGACGCGAGAAACACGGGACTAAGTTAATTCTTCTGGCCGATGAGGATATCGGGTTGGATAAGCCTGAGGACAGAATTAACGAATGAGCCCCGGTTTTTTTCCTTTTGTCCTCCCATCTCGTATGTAGTTGCACGAGACGGCATACTCCGTCACGGGAGAAGAATACACTTCACTTCCATATCATTTTTCTTTTCCTTCAGAAACCGGTTTCTTGCCCAAAGAATGACCAATACTTCACGCCATTAGGCATTTTGTATTACACCTTAGAATAAATGACCGAACATCACCATGCAGCGCCTCGCTCTTGTTTGCCAACACCCAACTCGACCAATGACTACCAAAACCACAACCAAAAAAATATTTAAAAATAAGTGTGTCATCCGTCTGCTTTATTGAGATTCCTCTGCTGCGGTAAAGGTATGGTGGATTTGGGAGTGAGGGGGCGGGATTGGAATGCTATATGGTGGGTGGAACGTTGCAGCGCTAAATGTTCTGTTACTTTTGCTAACGTGCAATACTTTGATTTCTTCTATTAAACTTTCAAATATGATTCAAAGGGGACGAACTCGTATTCGAACACATGCTCTTTGAATGGGTTAACATACCGGTATATTGCGAATTGCCTATCCTTCACGGACTTTAGTGCTCGGTGAAGTGCTCAAGCACTGCCCCGTCCTAACATCAACCTTGTGTTTCCCCAGCGGCGCGTTTCATCACCGACGATCAACCAACACCACCTCCGGTTCCTTGGCAGCGCCCGCGCCGGGTCATGGCTTTGGGCGCCTCGTGTTGAGCTAACAAGAGTTGGCGAAAGTGGATAGTTGTCACAATTGACAGACAAAGATAGATGTGAGAGTTTACGAAAGTGAAGAGTGTTGTAATTGACCATGGAAGTTTACAGAATATCTTTAGCGATTGAATTTTTTTTCTGGAGTTAAAATGATTCCGGAAACGGGTCTATGGTCAGGTCTTTCCTTTATTCTTGTTCCGGAAGTACGCAGTCAAATAGGGACATACATAGAGAGAAATTGGCGTGTGAGAAATGATAGAACGATCGAGATGATTTCCTTATATCACATATATACTCATGTTTTGGTTAGTTAGTTACGTGATGAGAGCGAACGATGTTCTTGATTATCTACCTTAGAGTCTAGCCCTATTCTAGTTAGGCGTTCGACCGTTCAGCCATTTATTAGTCATCCTCCGACACCAGATGTCCGCAAAATGCGGCTGGATTAATCAAGCCAGAAATCTAACAATACAAGGAGCGCAATTGAAGCCACCTTGAGTCCTGGAGCTCAATTCCTGAGTAACGTTTTTATTTCCCACAAAACTACTTTATAACACAACAATATCATAACACTCTTCCTCTATATTCACTTCAGTAATAATTCAATTTCCACCCACTGCCAGCCCTCGAGAATAAAGAGTTATATTGAAGCTCACACAGCTACAGTATCGCTGGGGCCTCCAGGAGATTGTGGAATTTTGGTGGGGCGCTCTTGGAGGAGAGGGTTGACGGGGTTGAGTGGTGATATCTAGGAGCCAGTAATTTATCCACTACGGGTAGGGAAGGTGGTAAGTTAAGAACGATACTATAGGCAGAATTCTCATTCAATAGATCCATTGCAGAGGGTTTTATTGTTGGAAGGACGTGGTTGACTTTGGTAGTTGGGGGAGCGTGATATATCGTTCAAGCTCAGGGGAATTGCAGATGGTTCGGGAGAGCCCACAAGATTATTTAATAGTTTACGCAATGGATTATCCGACATGTCCTTCCTTTGTTATCTTATCGCTAGAGCTTCCGGAGGAACAAGGGCATGTGGAGAAATACAGAGTTAAGTGTGGTGATTCATGGAAGGACCAGGGCGTGCTACTTATGTTTTACTTATACGCCGGTCTTCCCCATTAGTTTAGAGATTAAACAAGAACGAGAGCGTGAACGAAGTGCCTAAGTCCCGTGCGAGTTCTCTCTCTATCGTTTATCACCTCTGCCACCTATAACCTCCCAAAGTTTGCATTTATAACGGCGTGCACGACGGTGTATCATTATCCTGGTGTAATTGCACTATAGCTCTACAAACTCTCTCACACACCTAGTCTACCTCGTTTATCGAAGAAATATATAATATAATAATTACTACGCATTAAAAATCTCAGACTAAATCTCTATAGTTCCAAATGTTCCAAATTCCATTTTTTTTTCGTCTTATTATAGGGAAAGAGGCTTTCCAAAACTCAGATCACAACCAATCACTCGCCCTTTCTCACCTTCCCAGCATAGGCCTCTCCAAACTCCGGCTTCCCAACCCCCTCCTCACCCGAAAAGGTCAAATGCCTCACACCCAGGTTTGACGCAATCCCGACATCCCCCCAGCGCACCTTTCCTATAATTTCCTCCAACCCTGGCCCCGAAGCATGGCACGCAGCCGAAATCGCAGCCGAGCAACTCCCAACGGTAGTGATCTCGCCAGCAAATTTTTTATACCCCATCCCGGCGGCTATCAGCAGGGCAAAAATTCCTAGCGTGAGCAGGAAAATGATGGCGATGCACGAGTATCCCACCGTACTTATAGGTGATAGGGTCTCCCTCCCGAACGAGTCCCATATCTCCACTCTCGCCAAGAATATGGATTGCGAGGTCAGCCAATGGAGGAGACCACTGATGGTCATTAAGGGAATGGCGTAAACATAGGGTATTTGAAGCCAGTATGTGGAGCGCTGGCCTGGGCGTGGGGATGTGACGCGGAGGGTGCGGTGATGATGACTGAAAAGAGACCATTCATGACCCGAGAGCATGCAGGTGAATAGGGAGTTGTATGTTAGGTACAGAAATGAGAGGACAGTTTGTGGAAGGTTGGCGATGAGGATTGCGTGGGTTATGTTTCTGAACGAGGCTCGGATCAGGGAGATCCCATTTACTTTCCCCAAACCGCTAGTCCACCTGTAGTGTCACCTCGTTAATATTATTTCGGCAGGGAGTACTAAGAGAGGGGGAGGGGGTATGCTTACATTGATTTAAGGTCGGTGTTCCGGAGTTCCCCGTCAGATTTCATACCAAATCGAAATAACACCACCGCGCCAATGATAGTTATCAAGCAGAAAAAATTACAAGCTATCCACCTTTTCTTACTAACGCTAGTCCACCACCTCTGCACCCCCTTTTGCTTCCACTGCCTTGGTCCAGTTTTCCACCCATGCCTCCACTCTCGCTTAATGAACTGTCGATCGGCAAAGCAGATCCCCATTGTTGTTGGGTCTGGGACTCTCAAAAAGGAGTCTACAGCATCACCTAAAGTGACTAGAGTGGGCTCCCGAGACCTAAAGACCGCCATGATCATTCCGCAAGCTTTAACAAGATTGCAGCAGATAACGACGATCATGATGTCCAGCGAGAACTGCACCTTGCACTTCTCGTTTGTGATCTCGCTCTTGCATCCGGCTATCTCTACCTCTCCCACTGTTTTGAGCTTTACCCACCACGGAAGCCCACTCGTCAGGTTTGTGCTTGGCTCGCTGGGGTCGCAACAATCTAGAGATTGTGGGTCGAAGTCGTAACTGCATATCCAGTTACTTGGTGACAACCGTTTGGGATCAGAAATGTGCATGGCCAGGATGGTGTTGGGGTGCGCAGTGTTGGAACTCTGCTTGGCGATCAGGAATAGATTTCTACGGTTGGACACGAAGTCGGTGTTGTAGGCTTTCGCGCACTCTAGCGGTGTCAGGTCTTCATATCCTTGAGTGATGGGATTTAATCCCCCGAGCATACTGCCGAATAGTTGAATCTTAGATGAATTCGTTTGGTATCCAATGTCTCCGTATCCCCTCCCAGTCGTGGCATTGAGTGACATGTCTTTGAATGTGCTGACCTGTGTCTCGGTGGTGTTTCTGTAGGTTCCTGGGTCAAAGTGGTTGCTAGTCACAACGGTTATGAAGAATTCATTCGCCGCTAATGAAGTAAACACTCCAGAATTGTACCTACAATCGTCCAATTAGCAGGGGTTGGAGCGGGAATGACCATTTGGACTTACAGTAAATGCAGCGGAATACTCGTAAACCCAATAGCAACCCACAGCAACATCCTCTCGCGCTTAATCCCGAGCAAATTTCTAACACTAGGAACCCCAATGTCCATCCATTGTCTCTTTGCATGCGCGGCGCCAATCTCGCTACGAGTTGGTGCTGCAAGACATTGCTGGGTATAATTACTTCCGGACAATAGTAGTGTAGAAAGGGCGTTTATCCCGAGGTGAAACCACAACTCGATTGTCTTGGTCTTGTCACAACTGCCAGAATATAACGTTCCGATTCTTCCTTCCATCATGTACCGCGGGTTCGTGGCGGCATAGATTGTTAGGCCGATGTTTATAAGGAGAACTATCACAGCGGAAGCTGCAGAGACTAAGACGCCAGTGTGCCAACCAGTGTACCAAATTGGCTTCTGTACTGACGAGCAAGAGTTTGACTCTTCTTGAGTGAATTCGGAATCTAGAGTTAATAATTCTATCGAAGAGAATTTGCCTCCTCCTCCCACCCCTTTGTTGTAATGATTGTTACCTATCAACGTAGCAGCCATTTCGATAACTTCCCTCCCAGATTTGCCCTTCGCTTGCGAGCAACTAGATAAACGAATATCTTGTCTTGTGAAAAGAAACAAGGCCCTTCTGAGGCTCGAGAGAGGTTGAGGAAGGGCTCTAGTTAAGGTTATTTGGAACTCCAATTATGGCCTAGGATTGACACTTTCGCCGGGGTCTCTCTTGGGATACGCTAGCCTCCTTGTTCCCGCTTCAGTCAAGAAGTTCCAGAACGCAGGGATTAGAAGAGCCTACGGTCGGTCATCCGCGCATTCCCGCGCGCGTAAGCCATATTCCACCTACGATGCTTGCGCACTTCTTTCCTAGGACAAGTATGTACTATACGATATGCCTTGTTGGGCTTTTGATAAAAGGAAGGCAAAAACTTTCCTTGATTGGCTAGTTTTGGATTAAGGGCATCGCGATGGGGATTCCTAAGCTGGCTTGCACAGCATTGAGAGCTTTTTTTCCCTATATACTAATAATAGTTGGATTTCGCGGCTAGACCGCGTAAGTACCGTTTGTAGAGGAGCACTCTTATTGCGGTGCATCTCGTCATGCCTCTGTGGGAATCGTACGGTAATGTAGAACTTCGGATGAACGAGGTAGGCATGCAGAGCCGCCTCTCAAAATCAAATAGCTTGTAAGAAGTAACCTCTGAGTAGATCACGGGCTTCCTAGCCCCCGGATCCCCAAAGAGCAAAAAACCGGGTCTTTGAGCACCCCACAATTACTTGTAGGGGCCGGCCTCAGAAATATTCCGGGTTAAGGGAACCTTGTGAAGGATAAGATCCTGAGAGATCAGAGCCACAAGGCTAAATCCAGCAACCCGCCTACCAACCTCGAGGTACTGATACCGATCATCCCTCGTGAGAAATCATTCGCCTTTGCCAAAGTGGAGGGATATGGGTTCCACAGTGGTAGGCGATAGAGTAAGAGAATTCGCGTGGAGCTTAGGCACTTTGTAAGAAGGATATGAAAATGCAACTTCCACCTCTTGTACTTCGTTTGTTTGCTCATGCTCTCTTGACTAAAAACTAAACTCACGATGAAGAGGTGGGTAAGTAAAAAATAAGTAACACGTCCTGACCCTTCCGTAGATCAGCCCACCTATCTCTGTATTTCTCCACATACCCTTGTTCCTCCGTACACTCCCGTGATAACAACGGAAAGATATGTTGGTATAATCTATTCAGTAAACTGTTAAACAATTTAGTGCGCTCCCCCGAACCATCTGCAACGCACCTGAGCTTGAACGATTTATCACACTCCCCCAACTCTCAAAGTCAACCACATCCTTCCAACAGCGTTAAGTATTACAGCCCCTATGCAGAAGTGTTCGTGATGCTGAGTCAGCACCTCGGGTAACGACAGTCGCAACTTTTGGCCCATCTCAAATGGTAAAAAAATAAGGCCCAAATGAGAGATATAAATGCTGGAGGGTTAAGAGTAATGTAGCTATGAAGCCTGGAAATAGGGAAATTAAAATTAACAATTGAACAAGACCTAATACTTTGCATATAATACAATCCCTTTGCTTCCACTAGAAATTCTTTTGGTTTTTTTTTCCTTATTAACTTTAATTCCTATTTCTAGGATGAGCCAGAAGTTGCGACCGTGGTTACTCGAGGTGCTGACTCAGCAGCATCACGAACACTTCTGTAATGGGGCTGCACTTGTCACGAGTTTTATGAGTTTTCGCCAAAACATGGGCCACTTCAGGTGCTATGGCACCAGGCATCCGAAATTGACCTTGTAGTCGGCTGAAATCAGCAGTCAAAATCAAGAGTGAATGGGAAAACTCTCTATAAACTACCGTACACAAAAGTCGCCATTCTTTAATTAAATTGACCTCCCTTTATAATTAAGCGAGTATTAAGAAAGAGGTGCCGATTTTGTATGAACACGTATAATGCCCTGAGCAATAAAGTCGGTGTGAGGCGCCCAGAACAATGTTTATTAGTGCATGAGAATTGTTTGGCTGTGCTGGACCTCCTAGATCTTGTATTTAAGTGTTCGCCACTTTATTTGCCTAGGGTACTCTATAATACATGTTCATACAAAATCGGTATCTCTTGCCTAATATTACTCAATTGATTGCAAAGGCAGAGGTAGATAAGATTGAAGAACAATTCTCGGGCAGTTATAGGGAGTTTTCTTCAGTTATTACATTTTCCTGAAGGAGTGTTCACCGTCGGTTTTGACTGCAGATGGTTGACCAAATTGTTTACCCGGTCGGTTTCAAATTCCTGGGACCATAACAGATAAAACCTTAAGTAACGCCTTGTCTTGGCGAAAAACTGTATGGTTCGGGAGAACACGGCACTTAGTTAATCCTCCTGCCTATGAAGATATTGGGCTTGATATGTCTGAGGACGGAATTAGCGAATAAATGATTCCTTTTCTTTTGGTTCTCTCATCTCATATTTAGTCGCTCGAGATGATGTATTCCGTCAAGGTAGAAGAACGCACTTCACTCTCCGTACCAATTTTTTTTCTTTTGGAAACCCGGCTGCTGACAGAAGGGCTAATGTTTCGCACCATTAGGCGTTTTGCGTTTTGATTTCTTCTGTTTTATATGTGATTCAAAGGATGACGAAATCGCCGCGCGTACATACTAGAGTATCTGCTTTCTGGATGGGTTAACATATATCGCAAATTACCCATCCTTCGCAGATTTTAGTGCACGATAGTAGTCGAGTACCGCCGCGTTCTATCTGTACTTCCCCGGATTGACGCTTCGTTACTAGCGGTCACCCAACGCCGCTTGGGGTTCCTTGGCGGTTCCCCCTGCCTAGTCATCGCTTTGGACCCCTCGTCTCGACTCAACACTCACGCAGTCTCAGATGTCTTGGTGAGACAGTCCCACTCAAATCAATCCTTGCTCGCGGAGAGCTCGAGTAAAACGCATCTCCCCTAAGATATCCGTCGGGTGCCGCTGGATTGGTCAAGCCAGAAATCCAACAATAGAAGGGGTGCAGTTCATATTCAGCGACTGACGCGTAATCGCACTTTTATCCATTCATACTCAAGGAGCCTACTAGTACCGTACTGGTACGCGATTCACGGGTCCCTTGTGCGATAGTTACACAAGGAACTGTAACTCAAATCAAATGCTTTTTCATTTGCTGCGCCTCAAAACCCTAATCGACAGAAGTCTCCAATCACCTTTTATCTCAATCACGCTACTGCAACATGACCAGGGTCGTCACTCCCCCGCACCCAATTAAAGTATCAACGTCACCCCCGGTCCCCCACGCCACACTAAGTATCCTCCCTCAACTCTATCCCAACCTCCCTTCTCTCCTTTGCCAACGATCGAGAAAAACCAAAATCAACATGTCGCTCTTGGATCTCCCAAATGAACTCCTCCTCCAAATAGCCCAAGACTTCACATATAGTGACCTAGCACACTTCCTCCTCGTGAACCGGCGAACGGCATATCTCTTCCAGCATTTACTCGAACGCCTAGCCCTCGATCCAAAAGACAACCTAACAGCCCTACACTGGGCCTGCTCCCGCGGGCATTTCCCCCTCGCGAAACTCCTAATAAATTATGGCTTTGACCTTAACGAGAAATGCCAAACCCTGGGCCGTACCCCATTGCACTTCGCCGTCGCAGCGAATAGCGAAGAGATAGTTGAGATATTACTGGCCGCCGGCGCAGACCCGAACGTTAGGAACAGCGCCGGTAGCACGCCACTACATTGGTCTACGCTCTGCGGATCATACGGTATGAGCGCTCGCTTGCTCGAGCATGGTGCGGGCGTGCGGATAAAGAACTCGGCATGGATGACACCGCTGCACTGCGCTTTGGAAGGTGCGGTTGAAGCGCTGACTCAACTCGTCACGGAACAAGGCATCGAAACCCCCACCGACGTTGATACCACGACAGTCCCGGTCCCCAAAGAGGAGTACCTACGCCGGAGAAAAGTTGTAAAGCTCGTTCTGGACAATAAGCCCTGGCTGGATGCGCAGGATAAGGCAGGCTTGACGGCGCTGCATTACGCTGCGAAAAGCGGGAGGACAAGTGTTGCTAAGTGGCTGCTAGAGAGGGGCGCGGATGCTTACGTCCGTGATGGGAATGGGTGTACTGCTCTTGAGGTTGCGGAGTTCGTCGGGCATGTCAAGGTGGCGGGGGTTTTGAGGGAGCATTATGAAAAAGAGAGGGAGCCGTTGTGGAGCGTGTTCGTTGGGAATGTGTTGGAGGTTATCGGGATTGGGGGGTAGGTAGTTGACAGGGTTTGGATCGAGTTTCACTTTTTTACTACCGGGTGCAGGGGGCTGGGAGTTGCCATTCGGAGTTGCGATGCGGTTATTCTTGCTAGAGGTGATATGCCGTTCCGACTTGCCTAACCGCTCTCTCTTCTTCCTGGGTAATCCTTGCTGCCTTTCCTCTTTTTCCGGCCCTCTTTTCTTAACATGTCGCCGGCCCTTGTCAAGAAAGAAAAATACCCCAGATAGGACAGATGCATCACATATATAACGTCGGGGGGTTTTTTTTCAGCCTCTCCTGCCTACGATACACAACAATTTGTCATAATGTCTCTGTATTTATCTTATGGAAAGACTTGGAATTTGTTCGTTCGGTTGATCGATTGACTGTGCTTCTAGTCATAAAGATAGAGAAATGTCTATCCACAAACTCGCCTTAGAGGAATCGGTTTTCGGGAACACGTTGCATAAAACCAGCTCGGTTGGTATCACAAAGAAAGTTCGAACAGCCCAAAATCCCAGCATCCCACTTCCAACTTTCATGCACTCTTAGACCATGTCCGGCATGCCACAATTACCACGGTATTTTAATATTTATGGCACATTCTTCATTCTATTTTTATAATTGATCGGGGCGTGCTCGGTACAAATACTATAGTATTTCTTTCAATCCAGAGTTTTCTGAAATGATATTACTCTTTAGAGCAAAAGGAGAAAAATAAATATTCTTTGTTTTCAATAGCAGGGCAATGCTTTGATTCAGTGTGGGAAATTTTATCCTCACAACTTCTTGTTTAGGATTCTATGAGAAGTCAGATTATGTACCGCGGTCTTACAAGGTTTCCCCAGAAGCAGGGAGATGCTGTAAAAATACAGGGACTCCCGAACCCATTTATTTGAAATACTTCAGTATTTTTATTTTAGATTATAAGCCATTTTCGAGAAGCACTATAGTATCATATTTCTAAAATGGTATATGCAGAATAAGCCCTTACTATACTACTAGGGCCCCACCACAGCCAGTATCCAAACCGCGATTCCACGTCAAAGATATCTCATGAGTAACTATCCAGAACAATCGCCTTTATAACTAATCTCTCTGAGGGACAAAATATTTTTTCCACAACTGACGAATCCCCCCCCCCGAATACCCTCTTTGCCGACAGCTGCCTACCTACTCAACTAGGCTTACGGATATGGTCTATGGTACCCTCGAGGTGTATTTCCTACTGGGGCGTTTACGTTAGCTATCTTTTGCCTTGCGTGAGTTAAATATAGGATATCTAAAGTAAACGCAATCTGCACTTCACAACTAACATTCCTCATTTTCTAAATAAGCTGACTTACGTTGTCCAATACCGGAGGAATTCCCCTGAAGTATTTGTCATTACCTTACAGAAACCACCCGAAGCCCCGGAGCCCAATTCCAAAATAAAGCCTTATTTCCCCACATTTCCGCTTTCCTGTAAAAGTGGGAAAAATGGGTCGCATAGTGGTGGATGGTGGAGTGAGAGAATTCGCGTGGAACTCATGTACTGTGTAGTAAGGATATGAAATTTAACTTCCACAACTTCGTTGGTTGGCTCCTATCCTCTAAAATTGAACTAACGGTAAAGACGCGTGTATAAGAAAACACAAATAACACATCCTGATCCTTTCATGGATCGCCGCACCTATCTCTGTATCTCTCCACGTCATGGTTCTACCGTAAACCCCGGCGATAACGAAGGAAAGACCCGTCTGTAGAATCTTCTCCTTAAACTGCTAGCCGCTAAAACAATCTATTACACTCCCGAATAATCTGCAACGCTCCCGAACGATCTGCCACACTCCCGAAAATTCCAGAGTTAGCTATATCTTTCTAAAATTTACAACGATTTCATGATACTACTCCTACAAGTTCACTCCGCTAACCTTTTACTCTAGGTTAAGTCAGACTCCACAACACTTCAACCTCGGCCCGCCACAAACCCGCGAGAATTAGTAGTTATGTAGGAACCCGCATACCTTCCAAATTCGAAAGATTCAACCCTATGTTATGTCATTGGAGCTTCTTCCTCCGGTAAGGTCTGATGCTGTTCTTTGTTTTTTAGTGTCTCTCGTCCGGGATTGGGCAGCTCTCTTCGCGATGTGTTTTTCTAGAATGAGTAATTCTCGGTTACATAGCGCAAGGCTCGATTGTTCGAGCTTCTACCACAGATAACTCGAGACTCTCTGGGGAATAGTAGAACTTCGGGAGAGTGCTCTGGGAGACAAGGTTGAGTGGTGATATATAGGAGCCAGTAGTTTATTCCTGACGGGTAACAAAAGTGGCAAGTTAAATATTGTGATGTGGGTGGTGTTTTCATTGTGAGGGAAATTGTGCTTGCACTCTTCTCTGAAGAAAGTAAACAATAAACATAGTTCCGTATACATAAGAATCTCAATTCCTTACTTCGCTACTCGAGGTTGCCAGTAGAGTCTTCTTCTATATAAAGTACGGGGACAAAAGGGTTCGTCCGGCACGGCAACGGCAACCCCACAACCACTATAAATTTACTACCTATGCAACCACAACTGCTTAGAATGAATTGAAAATTTAGATAGACATCCATTAAATATAAGAAAAACCCTATGTGGAATTGCAAAGAAAAAAATTCAATACTTTGTATACCATCCCCTTGCATCTAAAACAGCAGCCACTCTCCTAGGCATTGACTCCCATAGCCTTTCCAAGAATTCTCCTTCAATATCCTGAGTCCAAACCACATCAAGAGCTTCTGCTAGAGACCTTCTAATAGTATCTGGACCTCCTTTGGTCTTGTGAATGTTAGGAAAGCGTTGATGCAGCTTTTGCTTTACCCTTTTCCAACAGTGCTCAATAGGATTGAGGTCTGGTGAATTGGGGGGCCATTCCATAACCTGTATGTTGTTTTCTGCAAACCAAAACATAGTATCTCTTGCAGTATGTATCTTTGCACCATCCTGCTGAAATATAGGATCTCCAACTGTGTCCTTCACCTCCTGCCAGACATCAACTAAGCCATCCTCAAAAACTCCAATATATACAAATCTATTCACACTCTTGTCAAAAATAGGAATCAGAGGACCCTTATTTTTACCTCAAATACAAGCTCAGACCATCAACTTTATCCCAGGTCCTTTGGTAACCCCTTGGATACAGTCCTTATGCCACTTTTCCTCAGGTGTTCTGAAGACCCAAATACCCTTAGGGTCTTTGGACTTTTCAACCATGCATTCATCACTAAAGATGACCCCCTCAAAGTCCTCTTTTGTCCAATTCTTATACTCTTTTGCCCAAGGCAACCTCTTGATAGCATGTTCATCCTTCAGAATTGCCCCTTTCCTAGCTCTCCACTTCTTGATGTTGACTGATGCCAAAGCTCTCTTGACTGTCTTAACTGAGGCATGTGGGACAATCTCATTGCGCAATTCTGATAATGGCTGGCAGGGTGCCTTCTTGGCCTCTCTGACTAGGCGGCGGCAGGTTCTGGGATCGATAAATTTTGGTCTTCCAGTAAATGGAAGGTTTTTTGCATCATCCCTCTTTTGACAGCGGTTGTAAAAACTTTCAACAGTACTTTTAGGGCGAAGTAAGAGCTGTCCAATTTTAGAAAAAGAAAGATTTTTTTCCCTTAGAACAACAATTTGCCCCTTCTCAAAGTTGGTGAGGTAGCTTGTAGTTTCTGGAGGCATGGTTGTTGAGAGGAGGTTTATCGAGGGGGTGGGCTTTTTTGAGGTGCTGCTCGGTTACCGCCGATCGGACGAACCCTTTTGTCCTAGTACTTTACTAAGCATTCCCAACCTCCGGTATCCATTTCAGCCATTCCATTCCATTCCTGTCATTCCAACTATGCCACTTCAGACATACCATTCCAGACATACCATTCCAATCCCAGGTTATCAGGAAGTACAACATCCATTCCGTACAACATTCTCTTCTCAGCAGTTGCGAGTGACACCCCGTGACCACTTGTGACACCCACTTATGCCTGCTCCTATTTCTTGTCCCCACTTTCTTCTACCCTTGTTCTTCTTTTCTTTACTGCTTTCTCTCTTTAATCTCTTATCTTTTCCATAAACAATACAAATTGCATGCTTGCTGTGGTCACAGCTCTCCGCTCACTCCCTCGTGATACTACCAGGGTTCCGAATAGTCCGACAGGAGTGTCCAAGTGCTAAAGGAGCAGATGCACGGAGCTCATCGCTCGCTTAGGAGGAATAGTTCGCAAGGCTATCAACCAAATCAACGACGACAACAATTCCAATTATAATACTTGTAACATCGACGGCACTACTTCCCGCCACCACGAGGAGTTCGATGGCCACAATTGACGCCTCCGACTCTCCGACCGCAGCATCCCCAGCAGTCCCAGCAGTGTAAGACAACCCTCCGCGTTCGTAATTGCATCCCCGCCGAGACGCGCTAGCGTCCATTTCCCCGCCCCGCTACTTCCCCACCAGCAGTATACACCACCACCGCACTCCCGGGTAAACACACTCTCTACCTCCAATGAAATCCTACGCCTGATCAAAAGCTCCATAAACACACTCCGAACAATACCAAAAACCAAAAATAAAATTAAAGTTCTTGACTTTATCACATTATTTCCACATTCTTCCTATGTCCGGGCGATCATAGATTAGCGATATGTAAGGCGAGTGATAACTGATGACCCCGAACGCCGCATTCCCTGTCTGGGTGGTGGTAGGAAGACCAAGTCAATGAAATAAATAAATAAGCTTAGGCAATTCCCCTACTGTTGGATGGTGTTTATCTCTTCGGCTATGTATAATACCGCATTTCCGTTGCGAGAGGCGCGAGCGCGCTACTAGTAGCTTATACTCCGGGCATCTCTTGAAGCGATGGTAATCGGAGGCTGTTTGGAAAAGCTGGTGTGATAGGTTTTGGTCTGGGGCAGACTCGGGCTGTTTCTGCGACAGCTCATTGCGTGAGCCCGCAGATCTCCAGGATCATGAATGTTAAAGAATTTGGGTGGGAGAGTGGGGGGGCATTCTTGCATGGCAAGCTACTTTTGAAAGCAATTTGTGAAATTTTGATTTATTCGTGGCGCACAGTGTCAATATCACAATCAAAGCGGACAGCAAAAAGCGTAGCAAGAAAAGAGAAATCAAATATACGGGCAACTTGAACGAGAAAAAAGAAGCAAAACGTATAGAATTCGTAGCCTCTTCCATCTACAAATTCGCATTAACCTTCCCCTTATTTCCCCTCTTTACTCCCCCTCCCTTTCTCCACCTCGTTCGGCCAAATACACCTCTACATCCCTCAAAACCTCATACCCGAGCAAACAAGGCCCAAGTTCCGGATCCCTCCACGCGAGACATTCCCCAGGCGGGGCTGGCGCCATCCTCATCCTCGCGTCTCTCTCATGTTGCTCCGGCCCATCGTGTAGGTGGCAATGGCGTTGCCGGGAATTACTCCTCTGCACCACCCGAGTGGTGCGCTTCTTCCGGCAAGTTTCGTATACCAACAGTGCTAGCTCTCTGTCGCATTTCGAGGGAATGCGGAGAGACACTCACCTAGGACCGCGACGCCTCCGAGAGACACGGCTGCGCCTGAGGCGGGGTAAGGCAGCGTGGCGTGGATGCCATCATCAGGAGGGTTCTTCATGGAGAATTTCCATTTGTAGACTAGCTCATAAAAAGCGAGGAGCTTTCCTATCCTTTTGAGAGGGTTAGCATTCTGAGGGAGGAAAGGGATCGCTGGAGAGAGCACCTTGGGTCTTCGTATACCTGTCTTTACCGTGGGTTTAGCTTTGGGAGAGTGAGCGGGTGCAAGTGGAAGTTACATTTTCACATCCTTCCTACGAAGTGCCTAAGTTCTACGCGAATTCTCTCGCTCTATCGTCTATCACTGTGCAACTCGTAGTGACCACCTTGACATCGGGTACCGGGTGGAAGGTTTTCATGCAAGTCCACCGAGGCGCCCAGTGATATCAAGACAGTGGCAGGCCCAACTGCCGAATTGACTTCTTGGGCAGCACTACCGAACCGCCCCCCGAGCTGGGGCAAAGCGTTCTCGTCACGGTACCCTCTTCGCATACTGGTATTATATCGCGGCGCGTACCAGTATGGGTACGGTGGTCGCTTTGACTTCCTCGGGAGGCAGATTTGGAGTTGTAAGGAGGCTGAATGGTAGTGGTAAAAGGATTAGGAGGAATTTGGAGTTGCAGTACCGGTAAGGGTCATCGGGCGAGGTGGTGCAGGTAAGGTTTACACTGGCCTTGTGATAAAGTACTAGGGCAAAAGTATTCGTCCGATCGATGGTTATCGAGCAACACCTCAAAAAACCCCACTTCTACGATCAACCACCCCTCAACCACAATGCCTCCCCAGAAGACAGGCTACCTGACTGAGTTTGAGAAAGGGCAAATTGTTGCTTTGAGGAAAAATGAAATCTCTTTTTCAGAAATTGGAGAGCTCTTACACCATCCTAAGAGTACAGTCCAAAGTTTCCATAATCGTTTCCAAAAGAGGGGTGATGCAAAGACCCTCCAAAACCCTGGAAGACCAAGAATTATGACTACCAGAACTTGCTGCCGCCTAGTTAGAGAGTCTAAGAAGGCACGCCACCAGACTTTATCAGAATTGTGCAATGATGTTGCACCTCATGCCTCTCTTGATATAGTCAAGAGAGCTTTGGCATCAGTCAACATAAAGAAATGGAGATCTAGGAAAAGAGCCTTCCTGAAGGATGAGCATGCTGTTAAGAGGTTGGCTTGGGCAATGAAGTATAAGGATTGGACAAAGGAAGACTTTGAAGGGGTCATCTTTAGTGATGAATGCATGGTTGAAAAGTCCAAAGATCCAATGGGTATTTGGGTGTTCAGAACACCTGAAGAAAAGCGGCACAAAGACTGTATTCATGAGGTTACCAAGGGGCCAGGAATAAAGGTGATGGTATGGGCTTGTATTTAGGGTAGAAACAAGGGTCCTCTGATTCCTCTTTTTGAGAAGATTGTGGATAGATTTGTAAATATAGGAGTTTTTGAGGATGGCTTAGTTGATGTCTGGCAGGAGGTGGAGGACATAGTTGGGGATCCTATATTTCAGCAGGATGGTGCAAAGATACATACTGCAAGAGATACTATGGCTTGGTTTACTGAAAACAATAAACAGGTTATGGAATGGCCACCTAATTCCCCAGACCTCAATCCAATTGAGCACTGTTGGAAGAGGGTGAAGGAAAAGCTACACCAGCAATTTCCCAACATTCACAAGACCAAGGAGGGTCCAGAGACTGTTAGAAAACATCTAGCAGAAGCCCTCAATCAGGTTTGGGCTCAGGATATTGAAGGTGAATTTCTAGAAAAGTTGTGGGAGTCTCTGCCTAATAGAGTTGCTGCTGTTTTAGATGCAAGGGGATGGTATACAAAGTATTGATTTTTTTGCTTTCTAATTTTATATATAGTTTTCATTAT
This sequence comes from Tuber microsphaerosporum, assembly GCA_003521225.1. Classification (NCBI taxonomy): domain Eukaryota; kingdom Fungi; phylum Ascomycota; class Pezizomycetes; order Pezizales; family Tuberaceae; genus Tuber; species Tuber microsphaerosporum. The sequence goes on along the minus strand of QOVD01001282.1, from coordinate 20,239 downwards.
ATTTATTGCATGTCTATACACATTTTCAGTTTATTCTAAGCAGTTGTCATTGAATAGGTAGTAAATTTGTAGTGGTAGTAGGGTTGCCGTTGCGTTGCCGGACGAGTACTTTTGCACCCATACTGTACCTTGTCGGTACTCGGGAGAGAAATTAATATCGCACTTGACTAACACCACTCGGTCCTCAATCCGTATAGAAGGACTTATTCAGCTACATCGACGCAGTAAACTTCCAGCCCTCCACCACCTGTGTATCCCAATTCTCCAAAGTGAATCAGGAATTCGAATACATGAACTCGCAAAAGCCAGTTAGCAAAGTAGCCATCAAGGTTCTCGATGACGGCCACGCAAAGTGACTAACCAGAGGTCTTGGCGAGAGGCTTAACTATGTAGTCACGTGATTACCAAGACCTGCTGATTAGTCACTTTACTACAGTAGTAAGAGTCCAGTCATCCATTCATGCATACCGGTAGTAGTTCCTTCTTTCTTCTAATAAGTTACATTCTAAGGATGAATACTAATGGCACCATCCAAAACTATTTCCAGTATCTACTGGCGAAGCCATAGCTTGTTACCCAAAAATTAGGGGTAAAGCTAAGTTGCCCTATGATACGATAGCATGCAAATGACTGGAAGTTGTTACTTAAGCGAGCGGGCGCCAAGAAACCCGTCCAGTGCCAGGAAACCTAAGACAAGTGCACACTTTTTGATGTGAACTTTAATGATGCGCAAGTCACAGAATTATTAAGGGAAGCACCGGAAGGGCACCCTCTCGAAACGCGAAAGTTTAGGGACAGACGTGCCGCGGAGAACGCATATCGGCAAGGGGAGTGGTAACGATGGAAGGAGTGTCCAAGTGCCCAAGGCCAAAGTGCACGAAGCTAACTTAGGAGCAATAGTGTATAGGGTCGACAACCGTAGTGATAGCGACGACAACAATTCTAACTCCTCGGCAACAACAACAATACTTCCTTCCACTGCGAGGAGTCCGAGGGCCTCCACAACCAACGCCGCCCCCGACTCTCCGAACGCAGCACCCCCAGCAGTCCCAGCAGCGTAAGGCCAACCTCCGCGTCCGCAATTACATCCCCGCTGAGACGCGCTAGCTAGCGTCTATTTTCCCGGCCCACCGCCCCCCTACCAGCAGCGTACCGTACTGTACAGTTCACCACCCCCCCATTCCTAGGTAAACGCAGCCTCTACATCCCATTAAACCCCACACTAGATCTAAAGCCTCATAAGCACAGCCCAAACCATACCAAAAGCACAAAATAAAATTCAAGTTCTTGACTTTATCATAGCATTTCCATATCCTCCCTATATCCGGGGGTTGAGGGATTGGCGATATGTAACGCAAGTGATAACTGATGACATAACACACCACACCTCCCCGTCCTGGGCGGTAGTATAAAGACCAGGTGAATAGAAGAAATGAATAAGTTTAGGCGATTCCCCTGTGGTTAGAGGGTGTTTATGTAAATTATGATACCGCACTCCCACCGCGAGAGCTGGGAGCGCTGCAGTATACTCCGGGCATCTCTTGGGGTGAAGGCAATCGAAGGCTGTTTGGAAAAACCTAGTGTCATATGTTTTTGTTTGGGGTAGACTGGGGGTGTTTCTAGGGCCGTGGGTGATAGGGGATCTGGGTGTGGGGAGGGGTACTTTTCGTATGGCAACTTACTTAAGAAATCAACACATAAAATCTGAGTTTATTCGTGGTGTACAGCATCAATATCGCAATCAAAACAACCAAGAACGTAAAATGTAGCGAGAAAAAAGAGAAATAAGACATATAGGCAACTTGAACAAGAAAAAAAAAGAAGCAAAGTGTATAGAATTCGTAGCCCTTCCACTGTCTACGAATTTAAACTAATTTTCCCCTCGCTCCTCACCCCCCCCTCCCTTTCTCTGCGTTCTTGGGCCAATACACCTCTACATCCCTCAAAACCTCATACCCGAGCAACCAGAGCGGAAGCTCCAGATCCTTCCAGGCAAGACATCCTCCACGTAGGGTTGGCACCATCCTCATCTTCGCGTCTCTCGCCTGCTGCTCCGGCCCATCGTGTAGGTGATAAAGGCGCTACCGGACATTACCCCTCTACACTACCCCGGCGGTGCGCTTGTTCCGGCATATTTTGTACCAACAGCGCTAGCGCGATGTCGGAACTTGAGGATATGTGGGAAAGAAACTCGCTTAGGACTGCGGCATCTTTCTGCGCCCGAAGCTAGGGAAGGCGGCGTGGCGTGGGCGGCGTTGCCGAGGAGGGTGATGCCCGAGGGGTGGGGCTAGTTGGAGAGTTATTCGTGGATACAGAGTTTCCATTTGTATACTAACTCGTAGAGGGCGAGGAGCCTTCCTATCCTTTTGAGAAGGTTAGAATCATGAGGGAGGAAAAGGATGGCTAGGGAGAGCACCTTGGGCCCCAGTATACCAGTCTTTGCCGTGGGTTTGGTTTTGGGAGATTGTGAGCGAAGTGCAAACTGTAGAAGTTACATTTTCACATCCCCCCTGCAAAGTGCCTAAGTTCTACGTGAATCCTCTCACTCCATCATTAACCACTGCGCGACCCGTATTGCCCACCTTGACACCGGGTGCCAGGTAGAAGCCTTCTCATTGAGGTACCCTCTTCGCATACTGTATGATATCGCGGCGCGTACTAGTACGTATAGGACGGTTACCGCTATAGCTCCCTCGAGAGGTAGGTTTGGAGTCGCAAGGAGGCGGAACATTAGGACGGAATTGATTGCATTCAGGTACCCGAGCGGGATAAGAGGTTGCTGGTGCCGGTACACCAGATCGTAGAGCGCAGAGGAGACCGCCCGTGGAGGGTTTCTTGCGCATGGCGTTCGAAAAATTGATTGATACTGTGGGGTTTCTGGTACGGCAGTCTCTTGGTGGTAAAGGGATCAGGAGGAATTTGGAGTTGCAGTAGGGTACTGGCGAGGGTTATCAGGCGGCGTTGTGCGTCTAAGATTTGCCCTATGCCCTGTCATACCTTGACGGTGTCCGGCCGGGAGAGACCTAAATGTCGCGCTTGATGAGGCTTAAATAAATTAAGTCACGTGATCACCAAGACTTTTAGTCACCTTACTGCCGGTACCGTAGTAAGATTCCAGTCGTCCATTCATGCATATTACCACTACTTTATGAGGGTGACAAATAGATCAGAGAATGCAAGATAGGAGTGCGCACGCGAGGTTAACTTAAACTCAAGTCTCAGCACATCAATGCATTGTACAGCCTCATTCCAAAAGTTCTCGCACCCTTCCAAGTACCACTAGCCTTGGAAAAAGGCTTCTCTGACCTGCTCCCTCTATTATTCAGTGAAATAAATTGCGATAAAGGTTTATAGTGTTCCTAGGAGGATATCCGAAAAAAAGTTATAAAAAAGGCTGTTGTAGTCATGTTGTTGTGAATTGGTGTTGTCCTTAGAGTACAAGGAAGGGTGCGAGAACTTTTGGAATAAGACCGTATTGTCCCATGAGTGATGCAAGTGCAGCAAAGCAATCGCTCGCGAGGAAGAAAGGCACAGGCTTAAACCAGTCACTGAGCTGATTTCGCAAAATAACTCTGTACCGTTATTACATAAGTCGAGTAGGGGTTTTCAAACCTACTAACCGTGAAGGGTTACTTGGGGAGAAATCCTGACTCACCTTATTCTGACCTCCTATCGGGAAAATGGGTTTCACTAGATCATGCAGTACTCACGCGGCCGGATTGAAGCCAGACAGCCCTCTTTTGGACTAGCGCATGTCCGATGAAAACTAACCACATATAGTAGAAACTTGCCAAACTCGCTACGCAGCCAAGGCTGCCATGCATGCCATCCCCCCAAGTTTGACGAGTTAATACCGTATGTGGTTAGTTTTCACCTGATATGCGCTAGTCCAAAAGTGGGCCGTCTGATATCAATCCGGCCGCGTGAGTACTGGTACCCGGGTCGTGGTACCCTTCGAAACAGTCTTAAGTATCTACCTACAAAGCCATATATTATTCAAACATCATGTATTACTCTGCATAAAGTGATTGCCTATCACAATTCGCTTATCCCTTTATCGTTCGGAGAAATGCTTCGGATTTGGGCTTCGGATCTGTGCAGTACCGCAAGACATACAAGACTCAAATAGTCGAACTATCAAAGAAGGGGTACACACGTGCCAGATGTGTGAATTCTATGAACAACACGCGTTGGGATCTTTTGTTCTTCTTGTTAGGATGGAAGTTCGTGAAAGGGGGATGTGGAGATATCTCGAAGAGAAAAAGGGCCCTCATCACGAACAATGGCAGGATGGGAGGACTTTGCTGCTTTATAGATACTCTGGTCCATACGGTTAGTTAATTAGTTCATAGAGGATTATGAGAAGTGAGAGAGAGAACTTCTTCAAAGCTGTGTTAGCCATCAAAGTCTCGTGTGCTTCATACTCTGTTAGGATGGAAGTTCGTGAAAGGGGGAGGTGGACATACGTCAAAGAGAAAAAGGCTCTGTGTCGAGAATAATGGCAGCATGGGAGGACATTGCTGTTTTATCGATACTTTGGTCTATACGGTTAGTAAATTAGTTAGTGGAGGATTTCAATTATATTTATTTATAAACATATATAAGAGACACCGCCAATCCAGGCTTACGGCCACTTAACGGCATTACAATCCCGAGGTAAGCCAACTCAACCTGCCTATCCCGTAGTACATCTGGAAAGTACCACCCGCGCAACTCGTAGCTACCCCACCACAGGGACCGAGAGTCCGACCGGAATACAGCTATCTACTAATAAAAACCACTCACATCGTGAGTACAAACAAAAGAAATCCACCTCCCAAATCATCCATCAAACACTACACGCCCTGCACTACGATCAGCCCATCATAGCCAGTCCCGCAACCACTCCTTCCAAACATAAATCCATAAATCACAACTATTGGCAAACCAATCTCGCATCCACTCCGCCCAAACATAAATCCCATACACATCCAAACACAAATTATCCAGCACCGTCCCCAAGAATCACAGCATTATCAACACCTTCCGCCAACAAATTTTTCATCGCGTAACCATGCCAGTAGATCGTTCATAATACGCGTCATACAGGCATCACCGGAGTGTCGTCGTAAATGACTAAGAAGTCCGTTTCTCGAGTGATATGTGTTCAAACAAATACAAACATCGCCGAGAGGTCCGTGATCGCATCCCTATTTAAAGGTCAGGGCGCATATCAGGTCATCATCGAGGTCCTCCCATCGCTCAAGCTTGTCTCGCCAAAACTGTTCAAAGGCAGAATCAGCACCAAGTGGGCTGCTGTTCCAGTGCCGGCTCCGAGCCATATTATTCGTAATCTCCTTATTGCACACGCAAGCCAAGGGATCGTCGAAGTAATAAAATCTGGTCGGAAGTGTAATCATCGGCCTGTAACAGTGGTTGCCATCGCATGAATCTCTCGTGCACCAATCGCAAAAAAATGAGAGACGCGTTGTATTCAGGGTACCGTCACCGTCGACAGTAGTAATACTGGAGGTAAATGGGTTACCACATACCGTGACAGCCAGATCGATGTCTCGGTGACCAGCAGGGATTCCAAAACCGAAGTTATGGTGTGACTGCCACCAGGAACGTAAATTGCCGATCTTTTTGTCATCATACAAGGCCAGAGGACCAGGTCTCCGTGCGGCATATCGCGGACACACATAAAGGTGGTGTCGTTCATTGCCATGGTTACATTCATCGTGTCCATTCACCAAGGCACCACATCGGAGTCTGACTAAGATGTACCAATCCAACCGCGAAAGCGAGTACAGATGGGTAGGTTTCTTAGGAAGCCTCTTATAATGAGAGTGTCCTTCACTAAGATGCCAATCTTTCCATTCGTCCCTCCGTAAGTCCGTAGCCACCATGAGATGCCTAACCCCCATGTGAACATCATGCCATAGCGTGGGATTCCTAACATCTCCCACAGCCCCTTTGGCGGCAAGATCAACCATCTCATTCCCATGAACCCCAAGATGTGCAGGGACCCATTCAAACCATACATGGTCAAATGAGTTGAGAAGAGGGGTGACAGTGTCCCAGAGCCCAGCGTAGTTACCGGTAGAAGACATATTGCGTAAAATCAGGAGTGCAGGGACGCAGTCCGAAAATATCCAAACTCGTCCGCCGAATGATCCTTGAAGGGATCTCAGTACAGAGATGATGGCGAAGATCTCGCATTCCACAATGGACCAAAAATCCGGGGTAGCGAGACCAACAGCACCTTCGGTAGCACCTCTCTCATATATTAGGTAGGCCGCAGCTGTCCCTTGTCGCATCTTCGAACCGTCTGTATAGGCGACGATGTCAAGAACCACGACTGTCAGATCAGTCTAATTTACACCAATGAACTAGACTTGACTTTGGACCCACTATGTGGTCTAGACCAGCCTTTCTCGGACTATTCGGAACCCTGGATACTACTCAACACATTCAATACAGTCCTGGTATTGCATGTTGAAAATCATAGTGTGAGGGCCGCACTTCGCGCGGGATGTGCCCGCACTCCGAGACCACACTGGTACGCGTATACACTAGTCAAAGGACGTGGAAACTATGAAAAAATTTCACACCCCTACCTTTCCTGACTGTCTTTTCTCTCTCTTCACATTTCTTTCTTCCTCTCCATAATTTCCCTCAATTCTTTCTTTTCAATAACTTATCACAATCAATCATGATCATCTCCGCTTAATATAAACTTTGTGTCTCTGCTTAAGCTGTTCCGCTTCCCTGTGTAAAACCCTCACCGTTGATCATTACCTGCACATCGAATATTTTCAACAGTGCCTGGCTAGGGGCTGACGAGTGATGTTTCATGATCTCTCGCGTAACTATCCATCTTGTTTCTTGTGGAATTGCAACATAAATCCACAAGCCCTCACACTCGAGTCCGCCTTGTTTACTGAAGAAATATGCATTATAATCTCCACTATGCATCAAGAACATCAAACCAAATATATATAGCACCGATTTTCCAAACTCAATTTTTTTTCTCCTGTTTATTGGAGCGGATGAGACTTTCCGAAACCATAATCGTAAATGGTCACTTCCGCCCCAGCATAAGCCTCTCCGAATACCGGTTTCTTGACATCCTCACTCGAAAACGTTAAATGCCTCACCCCTAGGGGTGACGCAATCCCCACATCCCCCCAGCGCATCTTCTTCCCTACAATCTCCTCCGTGTCCACCCCCGAAGCATGGCATGCGGCCGAAATCGCTGCTGAGCAACTGCCGACTGTAGTGGTCTCCGCAGCAAATTTTCTATACCCCATCCCAGCTGCGGTTAGAAGGGCAAGAATACCCAGCATGAGCACGAAAATGAGGGCCATGCAAGAGTACCCCAAGGTACCTATATCTACCCCGACCGTGGCAATTTCCCCGACTTTCCCGGGGAAGATGGATTGCGAGGTCAGCCAATGGAGGAGACCGCTAAGGGTCGTTAGAGGAATGGCGTAAGTGTAGGGTAGTTGAAGCCAGTATGTGGAGCGCTGGCCTGAGCGCGGAGATGTAACTCGGAGGGCCCGGTGGTGATGACTGAAGTGGGACCATTCGTGGCCCAGGAGCATGCAGGTGAAGAGGGAGTTGTAGGCTAAGTAGAGGAATGAGAGGATTGTTTGTGGAAGGTTAGCTAGGAGGACCGCCTGGGTTATGCTTCCGAAAGGTATGGTGAGTTGAGAGGCACTATCAGCTTTCCTAAGCCATCTATCCCACCTTTTGTGTAACCTCGTTAATATTATGCTCAAAGGGAGTACTAGAAGAGGGGAGCTTACATTGATCTAATGTCGGTGCTCCTGTATTTCCCGTCACGGTCCATACCTAACCGAAGTAACACCTCGGCGGTAATGATAGTTATCAAGCAGAAGAAATTACAAACTATCCACCTCGTCTTACTAGCACTAGCCCACCACCTCTGCACCCCCTTTTGTTTCCACTGTCTCGATCCAGTCCTACCCCCACGCCTCCACTCCTTTTTAATGAACTCTCGATTAGCAAAGCATATCCCCATTGTCGTTGGGTCCGGGATTCTCAAAAATGAGTCTACCGCATCACCTAAGGTAACCAGAGTCGGCTCTCGGGATCTAACAACCGCCATGACCATACAGCAAGCTTTAACAAGATTGCAGCAGATAACCACGATCATGATCCCTAGCGAGAACTGCGCCTTGCACTTCTTTGTCCTCATCTCGCTCTTGCATCCGATTATCTCTACCTTCTCCCCTGTTTTGAGCGTCATCTGCCATGGGAGCCCACGCATCACATTTGAGGCTAATTCGCTGGGGCTGCAGATGGATGAGTTTTGTCGGTAAATTTCGGCCATCGGGGCTTTGTTGTAAGCGCACATCCAACTACTTGGCGAGGCCCCATCGCCTGGAACATAGATGGTGCCTAGGAAGGTGATATGGTGTGTGACGTTGGAACCAGGTTTGGTGATCAAGACCAGGTCTTTATGGCTGGACATTAAGTCGTTGTCGTAGAGTATTGCGCACTCCGAAGGTGTGAGGTCTTCGTAGGAGGGAGAGCTGGTATTGAATTTCTCGAGCGCCTCGCTGATTCGTCTCTTATACCCGAGCACCGCGCTAACGTTGGTGTAGGCTCCTGGTTCAAAGTGATCGTTGGTCACAACAATTACATCGAAATCATTCACCGCTAACGAGGTATACACTACGGAATTATACCTACAATCTTCCAATTAGCTAGGGCTCGGGTGGGCATGGCAATATAAACATACAACAAATGCAACGGAATACTGGTAAGCCCAATAATAATCCACAGCAGCGTCCTCTCGAGCTTAATCCTGAACAAATTCCTAACACTCGGAACTCCGATGTCCATCCACCGTCTCTTCACATGTGCAGCGTCTATCTCAGTGCGAGTTGGCGCTGCGAGACATTGCTGGGTATAATTACTTCCGGACAATAGTAGTGTGGAAAGAGCATTTATCCCTAGGTGTAACCACATCCCGATGGTCTCGGTCTTCTCACAGCTGCCGTAATATAATGTCCAGGTACCTCCTTTCATCTTGTGCTCCGGGTCCCTAGTGATATAGAGCGTTAAACTAACATTTATCAATAGAACAACCATGACGGTGGTGGCACAAGCTAAGACACCAGTGTGCCAACCGGTATACCAAACAGGCTTCCATGTCGATGAGAAGGAGTTCGACCGTTCTCGTGTGAATTCTAGGTCTAAATTCAATGATTCTCTCAAAGAGGATTCGCTTCCTCCTCCTCGTCCTTCTCCTCCACTTCCTCCCCCGCTGTAGTTGTTGTCACCTAGCGATAGAGCAGTCCATCTTGGTAGATTATTTCTAAAACTCGACATCTGAATACCAGAAATTGGATAAATAAATATCTTGTCTTGAGAAAGGAAAAAAAGCGGTTCTGAGGCTCAGGAGAGCTTGAAGGGAGAGGTTCTAGTTCTAGTTATACGAAACTCTCGTGGTGGACTGGGATGGACAATTTCGGTGGCCTCGGCATTGGGATACTGTAGCCTGCTTGTATGCACTGTATAGTATGCCTTGTCAGGCTTTTGATAGTAAAGGGAAGAGGCAAAATTATCTTTGATTGGTTGGTAGGGTATATATTAAAACCACAGTTGTGAGGGATTCTTGCAGGCCAGCACAAGATGCGGGGGCTTTTCTCTCTCTGTTACTAACAATAGAAGGATTTGGCTGCCGGAGCATGTAAGTGTTTGAAGAGGAGGGTTCCTAAAAAATGGGACTGTCTTTATGCCTTTGTGGCAATTGCAATGTGATGGATTTTGGGTGGAGGCGGTGGGTAAGAGCGCTGCCTCTCGATACTAAACCACTTGCTAGAAGTAACCTCCTAATAAACCACGAGCTCCATGGCTCACTCTTTCCCAAAGAGGCCAAACCTGGTTCTTTGAGCACCCAGCGATTAAGAACCAACCCCAGAAATCTTCCGGGACAAGGGCACAGTAATTTGTGAAAAACAAGATCCTGAGCGATGAACGTCGTGCTAAGATGTCCAAAATTTCCGCTCTTGAGTAGGGGGCATAACCACTTCCAAAACCCACCACCCCAACCTCTGCTTAAGACAAAAAACAAAATGTGCCCGTCCTTGCCACGAAATGCAACTCTAACGCCTTATGATGTGCGGGTTTCAATTATTCAAGTTCTTACAGACCTGTACAGTACAGTGCATTTTCGTACAGAATCGGTATCTCTTGCCTAGCCCTTACTTGGTTACAAAGGCAGAGATGGATGGGGCTGAGGAACGATTCTTATGCAGCTCTATGGGAGCCTCCTTCAATTATTATATTTTCCTTAAGGTGTATTAGACCGTTGGGGGAATTGTTTACCGGGTTGGTTTCAAATGCCGGGCACCATAGAACCTTGGGCGGCGCCTTGTCTTGGCGAAAAAGTACTATATGACTCGAGATAACACGGGGCTATGTTAGATCTTCTAGCCTATCCCTTGCCCTGTTGCCGAATTTCACATTATTTTAGCACGTCCACTAATCAATTAGTGCTGATTTAGTCTCCCTCCCTCATCATAAGCTATGCCCTCAACAGCTAGAACATTCAACCCCATTTAAAATTTTGAACACTAGCCTATTTGAGTAATCAGGAGTAAGTTTACACACTGCTGTTTGTTTCCATCATGGGTATACTGAGGAATACATATTTCCTGATATTCTTAGCACTACACCTCTAGCGAACAACAAGGTTTTTCTCATCACGATTACTTAAATAGGGTAGTGTTTAACATTCTAAATGAGCCTATAATATTCTCCACCCCCGACGGCTTCTTCACCCCAATTTAGATTAAGCTACAATTAGTCTTTTGCTATCCCTCTATTGGTGTTAACCCCTCCACCAAGTCAATAATTCGAAAACAGGGCAAGGGATGAATATATCGGGCTTGATACGTCGGGCTTGATACGCCCGAGGACGGGATTAACAAATAAATACTTTTCTTTTTCCTTTTGTTTCCGCATCTCGTATTTAGTTTCTTGAGACCAGATATTCCATCAGGGTAGAAGAACACACTTCGCTCTTCATATCATTTTTCTTTTCTTTTCTTTTCTTTGAGAAACCGGCTGCATATGGATAGAATAGCCAATATTTCGCCTGATTAGGGGTTTCGTGCTTCGATTTCTTCTATTTCATATGTGACACAAACAATGACGATATCATATCGAAGGAGGGGCTCTTAAAGAGTTAACATATCCCTTGCCCTGTTTTCGAATTATTGACTTGGTGGAGGGGTTAACACCAATAGAGGGATAGCAAAAGACTAATTGTAGCTTAATCTAAATTGGGGTGAAGAAGCCGTCGGGGGTGGAGAATATTATAGGCTCATTTAGAATGTTAAACACTACCCTATTTAAGTAATCGTGATGAGAAAAACCTTGTTGTTCGCTAGAGGTGTAGTGCTAAGAATATCAGGAAATATGTATTCCTCAGTATACCCATGATGGAAACAAACAGCAGTGTGTAAACTTACTCCTGATTACTCAAATAGGCTAGTGTTCAAAATTTTAAATGGGGTTGAATGTTCTAGCTGTTGAGGGCATAGCTTATGATGAGGGAGGGAGACTAAATCAGCACTAATTGATTAGTGGACGTGCTAAAATAATGTGAAATTCGGCAACAGGGCAAGGGATATCGCGAATCGCTCGGCATCATGGGCTTTAGTGCACGGTACAGTGGGTGAGCACCGCCTCGTCTCAACAACGTTGTGTTGCCAGCTGGGCATTTCGCCACCGAAGATCACCCATCATTTCCAATTCCTTGGCAGTCCTCTCTGCCTGTTTATGGCATAAAGCCTGCATCCACACTAAACCTAACTAACAAAACATCAGTGAGAACATCCACCTACGCCACTTAGGATACGATTTGAACAACTTCTGCTATAATGGGATTTCTGTTTGTTTTTCTATGATTTATTTGCTTTGGAAATCAAATGCTTCCGCAGTGTCAGAAATCTTGGCAAGACTTTCTCATTCTTTAGGCGCAGGGGCTCGAATAAAGCGCATCTCCCCTAAGATATGCCTGTGGTGTCGTTGGACTGGCCAAGCCAGAAACCAAACAATACTCGAGTCGAAAGGGTTTCAATTCATATCCAGTGATTGACGTGGAATCGCACCTTATCCATTCATAGAACTCTTACGGCTACGAGTATGATACGCGATTCAAGAGATCCTCAGGGGCTAGTTGCACAAGGAACTGGAAATACCTTTTCATCCGCTGCGCCTCGAAACCATGAGGGACGGAAGTCTCTGATCATCCTGTATCTCGATCTCGCTACTGCAGCATGACGACTCGAGTACCGGACTCGTAATTTTCTAACGTTTGCGAACACAACTGGGTCCGCATATGCAGCTAGGAAGAGATGCATGAGATTTGCAGAGAAGTAGATTTCACAGAAAAGATAGATGCTGAATCTGGTGAGTAGTATCAACAATCGCATTTATTTGAAGGGCAAAGCTTCAATAAAAATAAAAATGAGCATACACTCAAGTACAAGGAAACTCTGGATCACAGGCTGGTCACTGGGCAGCAAAAGGGAAACATAGAAACCATGAAATGAAAAAAATGAAAATAATAACTAAAGGTTAAAATTATAGCCTCCCCTATCAGCAATACAAGCTTCCATGCATGCTGGCATGGAAAGAATATAGTGGCTTATCCTATGAGGAGGATAATTCTGCCATACAGACTTAACAACCTCCCATACTCCACTTGCTATCATCTGAATCCCTAGCCGTTCCTTAATCTGATACTTCATCTTTGTCCAAATTGTTTCAATTGGATTGAGATCTGGGGAATTGGCTGGCCAGATCAACTTCCAAATCCCCAGCTTTTCCTAGAAGACAGTGTAATAATAGTGGATATGCACTAGCATATAATCCTCCATTATCAGAACATCTGGCCTTCTAACACTAGCATCAAGGGCAAAGGAACAGAGAAGAGGAATTTGAATTCGTTAATGATATATGAACAAATCAGTTCCTCCTTTGATACACTTACCCCTTTCCTTCAACTCCGAAAGTGGCTGAGGATCCATAATCCCAAGAGGTGTGAGATTATATCTCTCAATCTCAGCTTACTCCGCTTCCTATTCCTACCAGAGTTATACCTCAGCTCAGGCCTTTTGGTTCTTCATCTCAAAAGGTGTTGGGTAGAGATAGTATGGTAAGTCTGCTCTGATTAGAGTAATAAGCTAGTCTTTTTCTATTAAGTTATATTTACTTGGATACTAGAGTTAGTTCGTGAACCCTTTCAATAACTAGCTATAGTTTGTATTTATATTAGATTTTAAATGGTTTGTAACATGTGTATATACTCAAGTTGCATTACACAAATTCGCAGTGATGGATTTCCTTTGATTTGTTTTGTTAGATATCTATTTGGTTTCATCTCACCTCTGGTAATGCTTAGAATACAGGTAGTTTGTTAGGTGTTTAGTTGCATTAGATGGAAGTTATTGCTTTAGATTCTGGTCAATAATGGTCATGAATACTGAAGGTAGATAGCAGGCTTTGTAGTGGTAAGCTCTAAGTCATTAGAACTCTAGCAGGTCTACAAGATTTGGACTACAGTACACTCACTATACGATTGTAGGAGCAGGATTCTGGATCACTACAGTTTGGTAGAACTTTATATATTTAAGAACCCTCTCCTGACTAGTAGGAGATAGTACACTTCAGCGAGACACATAGATTAGGAATATACTTGGCTGAATGGGGAGTCATTGTTTGCAGTGTTCACAACGGGGCAGTCCGTCTATCCTGAGGGTAGAAGGAGAACAGACTACCAATCGTAGTCCGTCCAGTCCTGGAGAGGATTTTGCCTGGGGCTAATGGCCGTAGGAGGCGGAAGACGGCGGGCCCCACAACGAGTTTCAGAATGTCTCAGAATGCGAGACCGCACAGATCCCCATAGATCCCCACAGATCCCTGCAGGTCCTGAAAGATTTCCACAGATCCCTGCAGGTCCCGATTAATTCCCACCGAATACTGCAGGTCTCGATAAATCCTCACTCATTCCCACAATCCTTAACAGCGAATCTGTAGCCTACCACCTTTGCCTATGATCTTCACATTAGGATAGGACAATTCTGTCAGATGAAGGCGGTATTCCCTATTCCCTGAAAAACAATTACAAAATCAATGAAATCACGGAAGTCTAAAAACCATTATCCTCCTTCTACTAACCCTTATACCTTCTGCACCTCAGCCCTGATAAAAGATAAAGAAAGCACAAACGAAGAAAAGAACTAGAATGCAATGGCTCTAGGAGGAAAGACGAAAGATGGAGGAGTGGTAATCTGGGTTGCTATGCCCTCTCTAGACTCTGGCTATGGAGTGGCGAGATGATATATCTCTCCTTCTAACTAAGAACAAATGAACCCTTCCGAAACTAAACTAACTAAAAATAAATACATAAGATTGATAAAACCAAATACCCACAGATTCCCACAGGTCTCTACAGATCCCCGCCCTCCTCAGCAGGGGATCTGCAGTCTGCCACCATTACCTGTTGTCCTTGTATTAGGATGACACAATAGTGTCTCACCTGGTCAGGCCCCTTGTCTTAGGTAAAACCAGCGGTCCTGAAAAGTCCCAGGAAGGGACCGAGTGAAAATTGTTGTCCAGCCCACTCACGTCTTCTTGGCAGTCTCCCCACGGGGCAGCCTGGGCCCCCTGACCGTTGTGAACATCGATTGTTGGTTTTGCCATCTACTTGTTACTCTTCTCCCTTTACCTCTCTAGAAGCCTCCCTTGAGCCAATCACTAGCTGGACCACTACCAGTCTCATGGTACTTATCTTCAACAGGAGTAAACCTGTTACATTATGAAAAACAAGGACATTCTTTTTACACTTTGCAATTTTTCTCTCCTTAGAGGGGTACTTATGATAACTTGACTAATATAGCAGCGTTCACTGACCCACCCTGAAACCTAAGTTGTTTCCAAATTTATAAAAGTTTGCCCATCTCTACAGCTATACAAAATAGCGTCCCAGAACATGATAGTAGCTCCTGGAGCAAACATTATATTGAGGTTTTGGGGCAGGAATCCCTCCCCCAGATATTGTTAGAAAAGCTCCTTACTTATATCACGCAACAGGTAATAACACCTATCTTAGCCTTATTGGATAAGTAGTATGTGCTAATTCGTAGTACAATTATAGACTAGTAGTACTTCTCCTAAGTACTAGCTTGTTAAGACCTTGGATTATTAGTCATTTCTATTATCTCTTCATACTTTATCAAAGTCCCTTATCTACTGGTTAGATAAGAGGTTGAGGTATACAATCAGTATGTTGAGCAAAGGTCTTATGGAGAGTGTAATTGTATTTGTATTGAAATAATATAAATGGGAAATAAGAGTAAATGGTTGCGTAAACTAACTATCCTCTCTGTCCTGCACTCCTTATATAGTTCGCTCCGCAACTGCGTAGTTATCATAATTAATACAATAAGTTCCTATCCTAACACATGTGAAATTATAATATCATATAACTCAAGCAAGTTATTATTAAATAAACAAACTTTAACATGATTTAAGTCATACTTAACTCATATTTGAAATCCTGTAACTGAAATGTAGTCATGGTGTGAAATATTATTACAAACCAGGTAATGTTTGTAGGTTTTCACAAGATTCGCACTTGAGCATCTTAGAGAGTTTTTGGGTATCGCATTATGAATACACTTCAGTCATGAGATTTCACATTTAAGTCAAGGTTGACTCATACTTAGTTAAGTTGTTTATTTGATAATAATTGAATTGGGTTATATGATATGATTTCACACGTGTTAGGATAGGGACTTATTGTATTATTTTGGATGACTAAGCAGTTTTAGAAAGAACTAAATAAGAAGCGTAGGGTAGGAGGATAGTTAGTTTTTTACGCAACCATTCATGGTTATTCCCTACTTATACCTATATAATAAAACTACATTACACTCTCTACAAATATTACCTAACGACTAAGTGTATACCTCAACCTCTTATCTGCTTAGAAGATAAGACACACAGGAAAGTATTGGAAGAATATACAAGACAGTCGAGGACTTACAATCTTAATAAGTAAATATTTTGAGTCAAGTACTATTAATTTACCATAGTACTATAAGTACACAAGCTTACTTATATGATAAAGATGAGATAAGGGTTGTTACCTGTTGTACGATATATGTAAGGAGTATTTCTAACACCAAGTACAAGTATTTCAATATATATACTGTGTATTTTTATTGTCAAGAGTACTCTCTTGTTTTGCTGAGAATTGAGTTTATATTTTGAAGTTATGTGCTACAGTATCTGAGCTAACTAGAATTTTGTGAAGGGAAAGATCTTCCATGATTTATTTACCTGGTATTGTTCAAAATATAAATACTAAAGGCCCAATCTATTTTATATGAATAATACTCCGCAGGTGTGAGGAGTACTATCAGCACACAAAGTAAGGAAGGAAATAATGGTAGAGCAGATTGGTTGGAGTTCAGGTTCTTAATTCTCAGAGTAAGTTGGAGAGCACCTACTATATTTATACAGAAGTGGCTGTTAGAAACGCTTATTACTTATATTGTACAAAAGGTAACAATCTGTCTCTTTTCTTTTTCTGATAGACAGGTTGTTCTTCTGTAGTACTATATCTGCAAAAAAAATGTTTGATACCTGAGGGCCCTGTTGAGCCATATCATTGAGTTTTACATTTTGGTGAATCGTGTGTAATCCTATTTAATCCTAATAGTGCCTGTCAGTTTACTTAAAAAGGAGATACCAATCTTAATTTCTGTAAAATATAAGCTATTTTTAGCTTTAACTCACAGACTTTTTACATACCAAAGTTGAACATTATTGGCTCAAATATTTCAACTTTAATATGTAAAAGGTCAATTGGTTATGGATAAAAATACCTCATATTTTGCACAAAATAAGATTAATATTGCCTCCTTAACTATAAGGAACCGGATTTTTAATGTTGTAATTAGAATCCAGGCAATTCAACAAAACGTAAAACTCTACCACAGGGGGCACAGAGGAGAGCCTGTTTGTTTGCTAATGTATTTTGAACTAATAGTGCTTGTTCTAGGTACTCCCTTGTCAATACCAATAAACTTTATCAAATTGTATACCAGTCTAATACTTTCTAAGATATCTTATCTACTCGTCAGATAAGAGGTTAAGGTATATACACAGTTAATTAGGGATCTTTAGAGAGTGCAAAGGTATTTTATTGCAAAACTATATGTAGGAAATAACAATCAATGGTTGCGTCAAGAGCTACCTATCCTCCATTCCTGCCCTCCTTATATAGTTCTTTCTACAACTGCTTAATCATCTACAATTTGACTATGAGTCTCAATTGTAACTCATGTAAAATCATAATGTCAAATGACTCAATTGAGTCATTATCAAACTAGCAACTTGACCAAAGTATAAGTTGTACTTGACTTATATGTGAAATTCCATGACCAAAATATAGTCATAGTGTGAAATACCTAAACCCAAAGATTGGCAAGTGCGAAACTTGTGAAAACCTACAACTTATACCAGGTTTGTAACATTGGCAGCCCATACAAATAAGAGAAATATGGGGAAACAACTTTAAGAAACATAAGTGTCAATATAGTTTGATCCTGAAATCCTGCCAAGGAAATCCTAAATAATATGAATAATTCTGTCATGGAGTGAGCAGAATATTAGGAAATATTATGAAAAAAGATGATCAAGAAAGCTACATAAAGTATGCATAAACAACCATATAATTCCAAACATCAGATATGAAATTAACATATGATAACCCCCAGATATTATCCAAAAATAAATAATAAAATACTATAATATATATCAGGATTGTAGTAATGTGAGTGGTGTACAGGTGGAACAGAAACACAAACTAAGTATGAGAATACATAGCAGTGTTATGAAATATACATAGGAAATATACCGAAATTATTCAACAGCTGTCAGACCAAAATGGCCTAGAGTCCTGAGTTTGGTTCCAAAATACCCCTTTTGCTTCCCCCCTTTTCACTCTACAATAACGCAGTAATATTGCTCTCCCAACTTTACCCCACTAGTCTTTCCCTTCAGGTAATGCTAGACTCGCTAATGCTTCAACTTTGGCCTACTACCAACCCATGAGAATTCGTAATTATATGAACTCATAGACCGTAGAGACCCGAATACCCAAACCCTGTCTATTTCGTTGGAGCTACGTCCTCCAGTAAGGCCTGAAGCCGCCTGATGCTATTTTTATTTCTTTTATTCTTTTGCCTCTCATGGGCGATCTGGGCGTCCCTCTTCTCACTATTTTTCTAAAGTGGGTAATTCTCTACTATAACACTTAGCACACGGTTCGATCATTCGACAGGTAGAGTACGTTAACAAAATTAACAGCGCTTAAACGAATAGGAAGAACTTAGGCCATGACAACAGCACTCCGCCGCCAACCTCACTATCATGAAAACCAAGAAATAAATTAAAAATGTTAATACACAGTAGAATACTAAAGAGAATTGACACTTAACCCAGAGAAACCCCCCCACGAGGCCTTGAAAGGGGGGGCTGATAAGGAGGATTCAGCTGCCGTTGATGGTTGGTGCGCGGTTAATTTTGTGAACGTGCCATATTAACTATATAAGATTCCCCAGGGAATAGCAGAACTTCGGCAGGGCGCTCTTAGATGGGATGGCTGGCCGGGGTGAGTAGTAGTATGTAGGAGCTAGTAATTTATCCGCTAAGGGTGCTGACGGCGATAAGTTAGGTACGACAGTGTGGCGGCACTCTCACTTGAGAGATGGGCTGGGTCAGAAGCAAGTGAGTGATGTTTCATGATCACGAGCATCACGATCTATCTTTACTGAAAGCTATATTACACGGTAACCGTGACCCTGCAAACGACCAGATGGTCAAGCATTTATAAGAAGAATAGTAGAAGACCTCTGATTCTGTTTGCAATTTCCTCTGTTTATCCACTGACCTCAGGTTGAAAGAGTTTTATTTTCAAAGTACAATTCAGTCTAACTTCGACTTCCACGTCCCCTATTACCAATATACACTTTTAAGGTGTGTAATTCATTGTAACAGGTTTGATCTTTTATTCTCAAAAATTAATGTAAGGTTATTGCATTCTGTGAAAAAATGGCCCCAACTTGGTGGACACCTCACCCAACTACTCCTGCCCTTCCCCGCGCTTCAAAGTAACTGTGTGGTATTATATACACGGGTGCCTGCTCGTGCTTGTTTAATTGCGCCACAGCTCTACAAATCCGAACACACCAGGTCCACCTTGTTTACTAAAATAATATTATACAATAATATGGTCCTCCCCACGTCAAACATTTCTAGCTAAGCATATGTAATTCTAGCGCCCCCGAGCTAGCGTCTTTTTTTCATCTTATCTTCAGGGGAGAAATTTATCGAGGCTGGAATAATAAAGGATGACTGACAGTCTGTCCCCGTCCCAGCGTAAACCTCTCCAAACACTGGCTTTCTAACCCCCTCCTTACTCGAAAATGTCAAATGCCTCACATCCAGGGTTGGCGCAATCCCCACATCGAGAGGTTCACCGGCCAAATAGTAAGCGCACATCCAGCTACTTGGCGAGATACCTAGGTTTCCGACATGTATCATGTCCAGGAGTGTGTTATTGTGTGTGGCGTTGGAACTGTGTTTGGCGATTAGGAATAAGTTTCTATGGCTGGACACGTAGTCCGTGTTGTAGATTTTTGTGCATTCAGAAGGTGTCAGGTCTTCGTAGCTGTTGATATTGGCATCGTATCCCTTGAGCACACCGCTAAATAGCTGGAAATCAGGGTACCGGTATCTGCCCCAAGCTAGGGTGCTGAATGACATCTGGAAGTAGCCATTTAATGCCTCTGTCATATTAGAGTAGGCCCCCGGTTCAAAGTGATTGCTGGCCACAACGGTAACGAGGAAATCGTTTTCTGCTACAGAAGTATACACTGCAGAGTTGTACCTACAATCCACTAATTAGCTCTGACTCAAGCGGGAATAGAAATCTAAACATACAGCAAATGCAGTGGAATACTCCTAAGCCCAATAACAATCCACAATAACCTCCTCTCAGGCTTAATCTTGAACAAATTCCTAACACTCGGACTCCAATGTCCATCCATCGACTCTTCGCATGCATAGCATCAATCTCCCCAGTGTTCCCAAGCGTCCAGTCCGTCCGTCTTTCGCCTAGGACGGGACGGACGCCAAGTTGGAG
>QOVD01001280.1:0-14344 GCA_003521225.1 Tuber microsphaerosporum | reverse complement strand
ACCCGTGTATTGCAAACAGTCTGGCACTTTCCCTAGATGCCAACAGAGATAACCACTCTAGAAACGAGTGTTTCTAATCGGATATGGGTATATTGCACTTATTGAATTCACTGTTTTAATTGTTCGACATTCCCACTGTCATGTGTGTGGAGAGAGGAGTGATATTCGTTGTTGTCTAGTGGTACAAGAAAGGAAGCCATCTAAGGAAACGTATTATACTTGAGTACATGCTAGTTTAATCCCGCACAACCAATCGTTATCCTGAGCCCCATCATCACGATTGTTGTCCCAGATCACGCCTGAGTTTTTGAGCACTACTCCGCCCATCCTGCCTAGTGTATCTGTTTTGCGGCTCAATAAACCTTATTAGCTGTGAAAGAAGGAGGCACTACCAATCCCTGCATAACCATGTGAGCGCACGCCGACCTCGCAACTGGTTTCCCCGGTAGCTAAGGCGCCTTGGTGGAAATAGTTGAGAGTCGAGGGCGGCTCTTGTGTGCTGCAGGAATCTGCATCGCCCTCACGTGTCTCATATATTTCGTGGCATCCAATAGCCAACATCCACCCGAGTTCCTGCAGTAGACTTGGCGTTGTCCAAATCCTAAGTGAAGCCCACCCAATTACTTTGCCCAAACCTGTACTTGTACTGTACGGAGCGCTGGCAAATGTGGAGCACACAGCCTTCTCCAATTTTCACTGTGCTTTCCTTCGCCAGGCCGCTCAAGCTTCTGTTTTCCGCTTTCTAAATCCCCCCACCCATCGAACACCCTAACGCATACACACTACACGAAAACTTGACCCTTACAAGCATTAGGCACTGCTCATTAGGATTCTGCCCTGCGACAGATCCAGACGCGGGGAATTATTCGCCTCGGCGTCCAAGGTTAGTCTCTCAGCCGGGCGTCTCATCCCACCTGCTTATTTAAGGGTGCACAAAAGGATATCACGCAAATGAGCTTGCGACCTCTTTTTAAGTCATATCCAATCTTCGAAAACAGCTCTTAACCGGGCCATATCCCAGTGCTAAACCCGATGGCTCAGTATGCCACTTTCTCCTTTAAAATCTCTCGTACCAAAGATGAGACTCACCTATCTGACAACCTTTTTAGGGTTACCCAAGCCCAATCCAACATCCCCGGAAGCTGTAGTGGGAATAATGGTAATAACGGTGCTTATGGTAGTTATAATCAATTTACTACGATTGTACTGCCTAGTGGGACCGATTCCGGAGTTCGAAATCAAGGTAGTGTATTTGGGGCAGGAGGAGCAGGTATTATCAGGATCCCGAGAGATATCTAGCAAAGATCTAACAGGCTATCCCAACTGAAATAAGCACCCGAGCCTCGTCTGTTAATTCCATATCGCCAGAACAGCAGATTCACTGGCCGCAATAGCCTCCTTGGGGAGGTCAAGAGATTTTCCGAGTGTAGGGGCCACAACCGGGTCGCGCTCCATGGATTAGGCGGTTCCGGGTAAGTTCTAGGACTGTATCAACCCAGATAGTGAACTTTGTCTCAGGGCGTATGAGTCTCCCATTTCGTCGGGGGCAAGAGAAAATACGGCCGGTAAAGAAACTCAGAATGCGCTGCCCAAAGGGGAAACTTGGCCTCCCGAGACAAAGTTCTCTTATTCAAGTTATTATCGACATCGAAAAGGTTGCTAGTTTGTCAGTTCTCGATTTTTCTTTCTCTCAACGTTAGGGATTCACGGCAGGGGTTCTGATTGCCCCACTAACTGTGTAAGGTAATGTTTATACTTAAAGCAGTAAAGTGGGTTGTAGAAAATTGCGCGGGAGAACCCCCAGCGCTGACCTTTTCGAAATCGATGGTAACACGGTATTTATTATATATTTCGGAGTATGAAGGGTGTACTAACATCGCTTAGTAAAACTCAGATTGCCCTCGAATACGTTCATCAGCGCGCTACTGAGAACAATTGTAATATTTTCTGGGTGCAAGGAAGTGGGGCGTTAAAATTTAGTGAGGGCTTCAAGGCTATTGCACAACTTGTTCGAATTCCTCTAGCCAGCGCTACACCAGACGAAAATTGGTTCCTGCTGAGTGTAAGGAGATGGTTTGAAAGTCCAAACAGCGGTAACTGGATTCTGGTTGTGGACAATGCCGATAACGAAGCCGATTTTGTTGGCAATGACAGCCCAATCGCCAAGTTTATACCACAAGGGACTAGCGGGACTCTGATATTTACAACTAGATCTCGACTAGTTGCATCACGGCAGGACTGTAGAATGATTGAGGTTGGAAAAATGGAGGAGGAAGAAGCCCAGGAGCTGTTTTCAAAACGCTATGGTGGCTGGGACAAGTTGAAAAATAAAGAAAAAGAGGCTGTCACAGCGATCCTGAGCTCGGTGCATCACCTGCCATTAGCTGTCGTAGGTTCAGCAGTCTTCATGGCCGAGACCGCGACATTGCCGTCCACCTACTGGAATATTCTCCAGGAGAATGAGGAACGAATGAAGGACCTACTTTCACGACCGTTCTGCGACATCCAGCGAGAAGTTGGAACTGAAAGCACCCTGGGCACCTACTTTGCCACCTTCGACCAAATCAGGCAACAGATGCCCGCGGCGGCAGATCTTCTGCGGCTCATGGCATTCTTCAACCATCAAAATATACCTGAGGAGCTACTGACTCAATGTGGTTTAGAAGGGATGGATCATTCGGTTAATTTTCGTTTCGCTATTGGAAAGCTATTGGGATTCTCACTAGTTACGATTGTTGAACGTCGGGACAAGACATTTTACCAGCTTGATCGTTTAGTCCAATTGTCCTTACAGGCGTATTTACAAACCAAAGAGCCAGATCAAGGGAGGGCGGCTGCACTAAAAGCCATTTCACGGCTATTCCCGCAATCTCGGGATGAGCGGGGATATATCGACCCTGCATATATTCCACATGCACTCGCTGCAACTAAAGGTTCAACAGACCCCATTGCAGAAGAACTTGGTTTCCGCGTGGCGTTCTACCTTCTAGACACGGATTCCTACGATAATGCCGAAATCCAGTTTCGTGGAAGTACTGCACTCCGAGAGGAGCGCAAAAGTGAGTCGACGAGGCTGAAAGCTACTTGAGATTTCTAGGAGTGATGAGTGTCTATCAAGTACTCGTGCTTCTGCGCTGAGAATTGGTTTCCCCGCTTGCAGTAGTGGGAGTGGGCTAGTTTTTTCCATTAAAGGAATACAGTGCGTGATAAAATCAGACATGCCTTACTATGTATTTCTTAGCCATATTGTTGACGGTTTTCGTGGGGTACGAATAATAGTTCATGTAACTTTGTTTTGAAAAAGAGGGGAGAGTGCTTGCCTACCATAAAAACTTTAATAATTGGACCTCACGCTAGGACGTTGGATTTGCCTCTCCTAGTAAGGTCGCTCGTTTTTTGTCTTTTTACTTGTCTTAGTGGAGGGTTGAAAGGCGGTTTTTTCGCTGTGTTTTCCCCCCTAACTTAAAAGAGGGAATTCTAGATATCTTAGAGCGAGGTCCAATTATTCCAGTTTTTGTGGTAGCCTGGGCAAGGAAGCAAGGAGAACGCGTCATGTTTGATACAGGAGTGGTTGTGTGTGCTTGGTTTTGTAGCGGATTGGTATAAAGAAGCGAATTTTTTTTTCTTCCCTGAAAAAAAAAACATAAATTTAGTTCATTACTGGAGAATCCATCAAGGGGGATCAGAGAAGGGACGGACTAGTTTTAGAAGAGGGTTGAAGGATCACCGAGGGTTTTCAGGTCATAGATAGTCCGACAACCGAGACAAGTAGACATTTCTGTTACAATAGATGTCCCCAGGTGCTCTCCTTATTCATTACGTTGATCTATGTACTCGCTTGAACGTTATGCTGCACTGTGTTGCCAACTCTTGTTCCCAGAATGCATACGTGTGCCGCGTATGCATTCCTACAACTCAATGATTTACCTGTTTTTGTTTCTCTACTCAGTAAGTGATATAGTTTCTCACTTTCTTCCCTTTTCCTCCTTTTTCTTCTTCTTAATAACGTCATTTATGGGGATGCCCCTCAGCACCAGGATGTTGCTCACCATGGCAAGTAACAAGACCTATAACTTGAATATCTTGCTATTTACTTACTCCAGTATTTTTGCAGTGTTTTGAGTATTCAATTTTTCTGGTCCATTTTCCTAATCAAGATGATATTTGAACCATTTCAACCAATTTAGGATCAAGTAAGTTTACAAGAAGAATCTTTTTTTATTATTAAAATAAAAACTCTAGATTCTGACTCTCCATAATTGAAAGTACTTGCAAACAAATTTTCAATATGGAATCACTACTATTTATGTGGCCAAATGGCCCCAGGTTTTTTTGTTTCCAGTACTCGAGCACAACAAAATCTCTTGAAATCCACCATCTCTGCTAGCACTGTAATCTCAGGATTCTAAGCCAAAAACTGCTAGGGGAGAAGAAGAGTGGTGGATGCTGAGGGATCTAACTGTAGCAAGGTTTCTGCTAACTATGTAATTGCAAGCAATTCCGAAATCTTGTAGCATGCCTACAGAGTGCCTAACAGCTCAACAGAAGATACCAGCTCAACAAAACTTTCAAGCTTAATCCAAACCAAAGTCTCACCAAATCAAAATAGAAATTGTAAAAGGGCGCAAAGAAAATGGAAGACCTGTTACTAAAGACTTAAATAACCATATGTGAGAAAGTTAGAAGGTTGTTTAAAGCATTAGGGAATGTTTGGTAGCGGTTTGTAATTAAATTTTGTGAATTCACCTACAAATTGAAAGTTACGTTGAGCTAGTATCTTCTGTTGAGCCGTTAGGTACACTGCAGGTGTGCTGCAAGATTTTGGAATTGCTCGCAATCACATAATCGGCAGGAACCATGGCACGGTTATCAGCCCTGTAACGCACTTTGAGCAGGCAGGGTTTGTGGCTGGTACGATAACAAAGATGTGTATTATTATTCATGAATACTTCTACTAAATTTACGGTAATTTGATACGCTAGGAATATTGTGCCGCTACCGGCACTGCACAAAGAGGATCTCAATGAAAAACGGAGGCGGAAAAAGAAGCATAAGGGTTGTACAGACAAGATTACAAAATACCCCAAATCTAACTAAAATACCGATCACCGCCAAGCGCCATGGATGGCTCAATATAATTCACGAGAATCCCCATACCCATGGCACCCTATAAACGCCCAAAATAGAAAGATAGAAAAACGAACAGGAATATAGGCAAAAGGAAAAAAGAGATAACCGTGAGTCGGGGTAGGTATGAGTACAATTGATTAGGAGTTTCCAACGATTTGGAATTGGCTTCCGATAATAGCTTCACTACACCCTCTCGCTTCATCATGGTGGCGTATGACAAGGGTGTTTGGCCTTTGTGATCTGGTGAATTAGGATTGATATCCCTGCGTCCTAGAAGTAGTTTCACTGCACCTTCATGCCCTCTGAAGGCGGCAAATGATAGGGGTGTTCGGCCACGACTATCCTGTGAATTAGGATTGATACTAGGGGATTCTAGGAGTAGCTTTATTACACCCGAAGCCCCGGTAATAGCAGCATATGAGAGCGGTACCACACCATTGCCATCGGATGAATTGGGATTGGCATCTCTGCGTCCCAAAAGCAGCTTCACCACACCTTCATGTCCTCTCGAGGCAGCAAATGACAGGGGTGTTCGACCGCTGGTATCCGGTGAATCGGGCTTGACACCGTGGGATTCCAGAAGCAGCTTTATTACACCCGAAGCCCCGGTAATGGCAGCATATGATAGTGGCGTCAGACCATTTCTATCGGATGAATCAGGATTGGCATCCCTGCGTCCCAGAAGCAGCTTCACTACACCTTCATGTCCTCTCGAGGCCGCAAATGACAGGGGCGTTCGGCCGCTGCTATCCGGTGAACTGGGATGGACATCCCGGCGTCTCAGGAGCAGCTTTACTACACCTGCATGTCCCTCTGAGGCAGCAAATGACAGGGGTGTTCGGCCATTGTTATCTGATAAATCGGGATCGATACCCCAACGTTCTAAATACAGCTGCACTAGATCCTCCCGCCCCCACTTGGCAGCATACGATAAGGGTGTTAGGCCGTCGCTATCCGATGAATTGGGATCGATACCCGGGCTTTCCACAAGTAGCTTCACTATGCCTCTATGCCCCCCCGCGGCAGCGTGTGACAGCAGAGGTCGACCAACACCATCCAATGAATTGGGATTGACCTCCCCACGTCCCAGGAGCAGCTCCACTATACCTTTATATCCTCTCAATACAGCGTGTGATAGGGGTGTTCGGCCTTCGCTGTCCGGTAAATCGGGATTAATATCATCGCGTTCGAGAAAGAGCTTCACCACACTCTCATGTTTCGAAATGACAGCATATGATAATGGTGTTCGACCACTGCTATCCGAAGAATCGGGGTTGATATCCCCACGTTTGAGGAAGAGCTTCACTGCACCTCCATGTCCCCCCGCAGCAGCATATGATAGCGGGGGTCGACTATTGCTGTCCAATGAATTGGGGTTGACATCCCCACGTCCCAGAAGCAGCTCCACTATACCTTCATGTCCTCTCGATGCAGCATAAGATAGAGGTGTTCGGCCATTGTTATCTGGTAAATCGGGGTCAACACCCTCACGTTCTAAAAACCGCTTCACTAGATCCTCCCGCTCCCATTTGGCAGCATACGAGAGGGGTGTTAGACCATCGCTATCCGATGAATTGGGATCGATACCCGGGCTTTCCACAAGCAGTTTCACCACGCCTCCGTGGCCCCCTGCGGCAGCATATGATAGCAGGGGTCGACCATTGCTATCTAGCGAATTAGGATTGGCACCGCGTTCCAAAAACAGCTGCGCTAGATCCTCTCGCCCCCACTTGGCAGCATACGATAGGGGTGTTAGGCCATCACTATCTGATGAATTGAGATCGATATCCGGGCTTTCCACAAGTAACTTCACTACACCCTCATATCCCCCCGCCGCAGCATACGATAGCGGGAGCTGACTATCGCTATCCAATGAATTGGGATTGACACCGCGTCCCAGAAGCTGCTTCACTACTGCTTCACACCCCCCTGAAGAAGCATATGATAGCGGTGTTCGGCCAGATTCACTTGAACTATCGGGGTTGACGCCTTTCCGCCCCAAGAGTATCTTCACTACTCCTTGACGCCCATTTTCAGCAGCCCACGAGAGCGGTGTTCGGCCGGATTTGCTTGAGCTATCGGGGTTGATATATCTCTTGTCGAGTAGTAGGTCCGGTCCTCGCCGTACCTTCCTCGGTCGGCGGCCTGTGTCCCCAGGATTGGCAAATCGCGGTTCAAGAAATAACCTCACCACTCGCTCATGTCCATTTCCAGCAGCCCACGAGAGTGCTGTTCGGCCAGAATTCGCGTCCTGCCGATCAGGTTGAATATGTTTTTTTCGCAAGAGCAGCCTCACTACCTCTTCATGCCCGTACATTGCAGCCCATATGAGTGGCGTCACACCCGCACCATCTGTTTCGTTCACATTCCATTTGTTCCAAGCCTGAGTCATTGCGACTTCGGCGATGCCAAAGTACGAGATACAGTGCAGCGCCGAAAACGGCTTATCGCCAGGGTCACAGTCAAAAGGCAACCCCCCATTGATCGACTTCCAGAGAGATTTGGCAGATATGTGACTATCGAATTGAGGAAGAAGAAGCTGGAGCGCAAGTTTTTTTGCGTGATCTGAGGGCTCCATCCTCATGTGGGTTCCCCAATATAGAGAAGAATATTCGAGGAAGGATGTGCTTCGCGGGTTAAAGGATGAGCCAAACGGAAGATCCTTGACGCATTGGAAGTTTAGATACGTCAAGCAGATTTCCGCCATCGTGGAGTGAGCTCTATTAAAGAGGTTGGGACGTGTGGAAAGATACTCTTGGAGGGTAAAATGAATCAACCTAACAGTCGAGGTACCATGGTCTATGGTCGCAAGTCCTTGGCAATAGCTTAGCAGGGTCGATATCGCAGGGATGTCGTCGCTATTGAGATCCTTTGACCCTACTTGGATTGCTAGGGCGTGACACACCTCCTCGACCCGCAAAGGCCGCCTTGAATGTAAGACCCACATTAGAACGGTTATCCCGAGCCTCGCTCTCTCCCAGCCCTGAGCCTCAATCCTTCCCAGCATAACCCCATACGCGCCCCCAAAGTCTAAGCCATTCCCCATTGCCCTAAGCCTTTGTCTCCTTCGATATATGGTGGTTTCTTGCAGAATCGTCTCGAGGCTTAAAAGGACAAGCAGGAGTCTAGATACAATATCTTTCAGCACACAACTTCAGGTATTTTTATCAGTGTCTCTGCTTCCTACTTACATTTCCGAAACTGTTTCGGGAATGTTCTGTAAAATTTCCTCCTCTAAACTCTCATCCATAGCGTCCGGCATCGTATCTTCTCTCAGTTTCGCTCGGACCAATGTGATGGTATTGTCCCTGGTGGGTATTATGGATTTAGCCGCTGCCTTCCCGGCAAGATAATCCTCAACTTCATCCCTGATATATGGCCTCCCGGTCAGAAATACCCGAGCGCCTGGTGACCTGTGGAGAATTTGATTGAGTGAATCGAGGAGCTTCACCCGATCTCCTAGTGGACGTTCGCTCAGGGCATCAATGCATATATATATACATCGTGAAGACGAGATATCCCGCAAGAACCCCACAATTTCTGAGAGTGTTGGCCCCGGGGCCCAGCTGACCCCCCGGACCCGAAAAGCATTGACTATTTTTTCTGGAATCTCGTGCAGTTCACCAACAACCTGTCTCAGCACTGAACCCAAAACGGCAGTTGGGGATTGGTCCGACCAAGCAGCGAAGTTGAAGTAGAAGAACGCGACAGCAGCGTTTTTCTCCACGGCCTGTTTGTATAACGTATCTATCACCAGCGAGCTAACATCACAGCTGATTAGCAATACCTTTCTTCCCCCGAGTATCTTCTCTCTTACCTAATGTAGGTCTTGCCGACCCCTGGACCTCCGTAGCAAAACAAGGCTGCACCATCGGATTCGCCCCCATGAATACCACCAGACCAGTTCCGATATTCCTCAGTTTGTAAGAGCCAGTCACCCACCTCGTCGACCCTACGGATTTGAATATCGTGGTGCCGTTTCTGGGGTTCCAGCCGGGATAGCCAGGCCAAAATTGCCGGTTTCTCGTCAGCCCTATAGGCACCAATATCCTGGTGCCTTGTCTGGGTTCCCAGCCAGCGCAAAATTTCCGACCCCGAGTGAGCACTTACCGGTGGGGATACCGGCCACGGAAATCCCCACCTCTCGCTGGCCCCAAAGAATGGAATGGCTTGGATGGGTCTCATGTTGGCCTTCCAGGTTTGAATGGCGTGGTCCCGTATCCGGGGTTCCAGCCTGGATAGCCAGGCCAAGTTTTCCGATTTCTCGTCAGCCCTATGAGTTCGAATATCCTGGTGCCTTGTCTGGGGTTCCAGTGGAGATGGCCGGGCCAAAATTTCCGACCCCGAGTGGGCACTTCCCATTGAAGATACCGAGAGCCAGGGTCCCCGCCTCTTGTCGGCCCCAAATAGTGGAATGGCTATGGGGTATCTCTTGGGTTCCAGTGGAGATTGCCAGGCCGAAGTTTCCGATTTCTTGTTTGCCACAGGAGCAGGACAGTAATTCAATCCATCGTTAAAATAATCGTCATCATTGGAGCCACATAGAGACATTTTGTATCCTTCGCTGTTTTGAGGGTTGTAGGGGATGGGTTCTCGAGGAAGTTTGTGCGGTGGAGTTGGTTGATGTAAGTCCTGGGGGGTGAAGAAAGGAGGCAAAATCACGATGGCGAAGCATGTTAGGCGGAGGCCTGGTCTATTCAATCCACCCAATACCGGTACAGTGCTGGTATTATCTGTGAAACAAACCTACCTGCTAAGAATTGTCGGCTGAGTTGTCGGCTGAGTTGCCGTGCAGTACTATCCCATGGACGGATGAGACACACAGATTCACGGCCTTCCGTAACTTTGCTTTCAGCCGAGCATATTTCGTCCCACCCGCTTATTTTAGGGGCGCGCAAAAGGACACCACTGCAAGCGAGCTCGCGACATCTTTTTACTATCATATTCAATCTTCGAAAACAACTCTGGATCGAGCTATATCCCAGCGCCAGACCCGATGGCTTAGTATGCCCCTCTTTCCTCTAAGATCTAGTGCCAAACATGAGACTTACCCATCTGACAACCTTTTTAGGGTTACCCAAGCCCAATCCAACATCCCCGGAAGCTGGAGTGGGAACAAGGGTATGATAGTAATAGTGCTTATGGTAGCTATAATCAATTTACTACCATTGTGCTGCCCGGTGGGACCGATTCCGGGGTTCGGAGTCAGGGTGGTGTATTTAGAGAAGGGGAAGTAGGTATTATCAGGACCCCCGAGAGATATCTGGCAAAGAACTAACGTGCTATCCCAACCGAAATAAGCATCTCGGCCTCATCGGTTAATTCCATATTGCCGAAACATTAGGTTCACTGGTCGCCAAAGTCTCCTTGAGGCGGTCAAGGGATTTTCTGAGTGTCAGGGTCACAGCCGGGTCGCACTCTATGGATTAGGCGGTTCCGGGTAAGTACTAGTACGGTATTGACTTGGACAAGAAAAATTTGTCTCAGGGCGTGTGAGTTTCCCATTTCGACGAGGACGAGGGGAGTTACGAGCGAAACAAAACAACACGGTACTTAAAGGGGAAACTTGGACGTCCTGAGACAAAGTTCTCTTATTCAGGTTCTTATAGATTGCGAAAAGGTCATCAGTTTGTCAGTTCTCGATTTTTTCTTCCTCTCAGCGCCATGATAGGGATTCGGATTCGCCCACTGACTGAGGGGGTAGTAAAGTTGGTTTTAGGAAATTGCATTGCGCTGGAGGTAAAGAGAGGAATCTTCGAGAACTCCCAGCACTGGTGGCCTTGTCGAAATCGATATTATTACAGTCTTTATTATATATTTCACAACATGAAGGATGCACTAACATCGCTTAGCAAAACTCAGATTGCCCTCGAATACGTTCATCAGCGCGCCAACGAGAGCACTTGTAATATTTTCTGGGTGCAAGGAAGTGGAGTTTTAAAATTTAGTGAGGGCTTCAAAGCTATTGCACAGCATGTCCGAATTCCTCTAGCTAGGGCTAAGACGGATGAAACGGGATTCCTGCTGAGTGTAAGGAGATGGTTTGAAAGTCCAAATAGCGGCAGCTGGATTCTCGTTGTGGATAACGCAGATAACGAAGCCGATTTTGTTGGAAATAGCAGCCCAATCGCCAAGTTCATACCACAAGGGACTAGTGGGACCCTGATATTTACAACTAGATCTCGACTGGTTGCATCACGGCAGGATTGTAGAATGATTGAGGTTGGAAAAATGGAGGATGAAGAAGCCCAGGAGCTATTTTCAAAACGCTATTGTGGCTGGGGCAGTCTGAGAGATAAAGAAAAAGAGGCTGTCGCAGCGATCCTGAGTTCGGTGCATCACCTACCATTAGCTATCGTAGGTTCAGCTGTCTTCATGACCGAGAATGCGACATCACCATCTATCTACTGGACCATTTTACAGGAGAATGAGGAACGAATGAAGCACCTACTTTCGCGACCGTTTTGCGACATCCACCGAGAAGTTGAAACCGAAAGTACCCTGGGGACCTACTTTACCACCTTCGACCAAATCAGGCAGCAGATGCCCCCGGCGGCGGATCTTCTGCGGCTAATGGCATTCCTCAACCATCAAAACATACCTGAGGAGCTACTGACCCAATGTGGTCTAGAAGGGATGGATCATTCAGCTAATTTTCGTTGTGCCATTGGAAAACTATTGGGACTCTCGCTGGTTACCATTGTCGAATGTCGGGACAAGACATTTTACCAACTTGATCGTTTAGTTCAATTGCCCTTGCGGGCGTATTTACCAACCAACGAGCTGAATCATGGGAGGGCGGCTGCACTGAAAGCGATTTCGCGGCTCTTCCCTCAATCTCTGGATGGGCGGCGATATATTGACCCTGTATATATTCCACACGCACTCG
This sequence comes from Tuber microsphaerosporum, assembly GCA_003521225.1. Classification (NCBI taxonomy): domain Eukaryota; kingdom Fungi; phylum Ascomycota; class Pezizomycetes; order Pezizales; family Tuberaceae; genus Tuber; species Tuber microsphaerosporum. The sequence goes on along the minus strand of QOVD01001280.1, from coordinate 2,325 downwards.
CTGCCACTAAAGATTCAACAGATCCTGTTGCCGAAGAACTTGGTTTCCGTGTGGCACTCTACCTTCTGGATATGGGTTCCTACGACAATGCCGATATCCAATTTCGTGGATGTACTGCACTTTGAGAAGAGCGCAAAGGGTGAGACGGCGGTGATAAAGGTCACTTGGGATTTCTGCTTCTGGGAGTGATGAGTGCATATCAAGTACTCATGCGTCTCCGCTAAGATTTGGTTTCCCCATTTGTTTTAGTGGGTGTGGGGTAGCCCTTTTCCGCTGAAGAAGTATTGTGGAAGATAAAATCAAGCTTGCCTTAGTGGATATTTCTTAGCTGTATTGTTGGCGATTTTTGTGGGGTGCGAATAATAGTTCATGATGCAACTTTGCTTTGAAAGAAAAGGGGGTAGTGCTTGCTTAGCCTGTGCAAGGAAGCGAGGAGAACATGATTTAAGGATCACTGAGAGTTATTAGGGTATAGATAGCCCGACAACTGAGATAGGTAGACATTTCTTTACGTTTCGGGTTCTTTTTCGTCTTTCCTTCTTGTGGCATAGGACTTGGTTGGAAAATTAATATTTGGCTTGCGTTGTATTGAATTGATTGTGGCTTGTGGGATTTTCTTTCATTCGGGAGGATTTACTAGTGCGCAGTTAGTGGTTCCTGCGCCCCAGAAAGTAGACCTGTCGGTGCCGGGTTTTTTCGCTTCCAGTACCATAAAATCTCTTGAAATCCACCATCTCCGCCACAGCTGCAATCTCCGGTTTCGGAGTCAAAAGCTGTTGGGGAGGTAGATAGAGGAAGGGTAGTGGATGTTGAGGGAGCTATCAGCCCTGTAGGGCACTTTGGGCACGCCGTGCTTGTGGCTAGTACTAAGATGTGTATTATTATGAATACTTCTATTATACTAATATGATACGCTAGGAATATAATACTATAGAAAGGGAATCTCAATGGAAATGGAGGCGGAAAAAGAGACAAGATTCGTACAGGCAAGATTATAAAACACCCCGAATCTAACCAAAACTGAAATACCGATTGCTGTCAAGCGCCGTGGGTGGCTGGAAATAATTGACGAGAATCCCCATACCTATGGCACCCTATAAACGCGAAAAATAGAAGGATATTATAAAAATGAACAGGAATAAAGCCAAGAGGAAAAAAGGAAAGCTTAAGCTAGCGTTAAAGGCAGAGATAATGATGAGTAGAGTCAGGTGTGAGCATGATTTAATAAGGGTTTCCAACCATTTGGAATTGGCTTGCAATAACAGCTTCACTACGCCCCCTCGCCTCATCCTGGTAGCGTATGACAAGGGTGTTTGGCCATTGTGATCCCGTAAATTAGGATTGATATCCCTGCGTCTTAGAAGTAGTTTCACTACACCTTCATGCCCTCTGAAGGCGGCAAATGACAGGGGTGTTCGGCCGCGACTATCCGGTGAATTGGGATTGACGCCGGGGAATTCCAGAAGCAGCTTCAATACACCCGGGGCCCCGGTAATGGCAGCATATGATAGCGGTGTCAGACCATTGCCATCGGATGAATTGGGATTGGCATCCCTACACTCCAGAAGCACCTTCACTATACCTTCATGTCCTCTCGAGGCAGCAAATGACAGCGGTGTTCGGCCGCTGCTATCCGGTGAATTGGGATTGACTCCGGGGGATTCCAGAAGCAACTTCGCCACACCCGGAGCCCCAGAAATGGAGGCATATGATAGTGGTGTCAGGCCATGGCCATCCGATGAATTGGGATTGATATCTCGGCGTCCCAGGAGCAGCTTTACTACACCTTCATGTCCTGTCGAGGCAGCATAAGATAGGGGCGTTCGGTTATTGTTATCTGATAGATCGGGATCGACACCCCAACGTTCTAAATACAGCTGCACTAGATCCTCTCGCCCCCACATGGCAGCATACGATAGGGGTGTTAGGCCATTGCTATCCGATGAATTGGGATCGATATTCAGGTTTTCCATAAGTAACTTCACTATGCCTCTATGCCCTCCCGCGGCAGCATGTGATAGCAGAGGTCGACCAATATTATCCAATGAATTTGGATTGACCTCTCCACGTCCCAGAAGCAGCTCCACAACACCTTCAAATCCCCTCGATACAGCATATGATAGCGGCGTTCGGCCTTCCCTATCCGATAAATTGGGATTAACATCCTCGCGTTCAAGAAAGAGCTTCACCACACCTTCGTCCTCCGAAATGACAGCATATGATAGGGGTGTCCGACCACTACTATCCGAAGAATCGGGATTGACATCCCCATGATTGAGGAAGAGCTTCACTACACCTTCATGTCCTGCTGAGGCATCGTATGAT
>QOVD01001279.1:0-18767 GCA_003521225.1 Tuber microsphaerosporum | reverse complement strand
GTTAGACCATCGAGTGAGGTAACCCTTGACAGAGCTACATAAAGCTGGCCATGAGTAAAGGCATTTGTCCGAAGATCAACACCAACCATGTTGAGAGACTGTCCCTGTGACTTGTTAACAGTCATAGCAAAGCATGGACGGACTGGAAACTGAGTGCGTTCCAGGATGAATGGAAGATCCTCATCTGTAGTGGTGAGCTTAATGCGTGGAAGCAAGCGGATCTGGCTATCAAATCTTCCACCAAGAATAGCAACCTGGAGGCAGTTGCGACTAATTCCCACCACTCTCATTCTGGTACCATTACACAAGCCCTCCCTGGAACTCAGATTTCGAATCAGGATAACTGATACCCCAATCTTGAGTCTCAAACAAGAAGGTGGAAGGGATGCAAGATCCAAACTCTGCAAATACTCAGCTGCAAAGGGCTCTGCCGCTTCTGCCTTCTCAGCAACTGCAACATGGTTGACAGCTTGATATTGGTGTTCCTGACCAGGCATTCTATCCAAAAGGACATTGTTGAAGTCATTGACAGTGTCATTGCGAAAGGCGAGAATTGCTCTACCTACCAGAGCACTGTGAGTAGTCGTGGCTTCAATCAACAATACTTCAGGATAGAGTTTATCACAAAGTTGATCAACCGTAGATACCTTCCGGATGTACCAAGGCAGTTCAAGCCGCCCTGTGTGAAGAGGATTGGAGGCTACATCTTTGAGAAAGGTAAGAAAGACTCTGTTGACATCACTTGCAATGACACGCATGCTTGTTTTGAGCTTGAGGACTCGCAAATGCTCCCAGATTGAGCCATGTTGAATACAGGCATTTACAGTGGCCTGCCTTGTACCTCTACGAATCACAGGTAGAATCTGTGCAAAGTCACCACCAAGTACCGTAGGAATACCACCAAAGACTTACTGGCCATCTACATTGCAGATGTCATTTAAGGTTCTGCTGACAGCCTCAAAGCAGACCTTATGCTGCATAGGAACCTCATCCCAGATTATAAGAGAGGTATTCCTAATCAACTCTGTAAGGGCTGAGTTGCGAGTGATATTGCATACAGCATTAATATCATTGGACAGGAGTATCTTGAATCTTGCATGAGCTGTCTGGCCACTGGGAAGTAGCTGTGCCGCTATCCCGGAGGATGCGACGCACAAGACTATCTTGCCAAGAGACCGGAAGTGACTGCAAAGGCAGTTGTAGAGAAATGTCTTCCCAGTTCCTGCCGGGCCATGAAGGAAAAATGCACCAGAGAACTGCTGCTGGGGATCCTGCTGATGGTGAAGCTCTACTGCAGAGACAATGTCATTGAAACAGGAGATCTGTTCCGCATTCAACCGCCCTCACATACTATCCGCCAATTCCCTCTCCCTCTCTACATCATAACTCAACTCTTCCTCCATCACTCCATTTCCCCTTACTTCCACTCCTCCCTCATACTCCCAATCCAATACTGGCTGTTGTAGCCCAAACTCTACCAAAGACCTGCCATATTCATTTAAAAGCTTCTGAATATGATAGAGTCCATAGTCAAGATGAAGGACCACCTCTCTTTCTTCCTCTCCTGCCGGCAGGATGACCCTGCCTGTCACAAGCTGGCGCTATAGGTCATCACAGAAACTCTCCCCAAACTCCTGCCAGATGAAAAGGGGGTTGGTGATAGTGGTATGTTGAAGGGCCAGGGCAAAGAGTTGCCTCAATGCTCTGCCTGTCATGAACTCCCTACCATCATTGAAGAGGGCCACCCACTCCCCATCATCCTCCAACAGCATCAGGGCCACGCAGGCAGCCTTGAAGGTAGTATATACCACTCCATCCACTGTCCTTAAATGATCAAAGCTCTGAGCACCACGCACTACAGTAAGCAGCAAGCACAGGTAATAGCGTTTCTCCATAAAGGGATTCGCTAAATACATACGACCAATGGAGCGGCCCTGTTGCCTCAGCTTCCATCTGGCTGGCTTCTGTTGTGTATAGTAGACATAGTGCACAGGAAATTCATGATACAAATACCCTCTGCCATCCATATGCTCGGAGTTGTATTTGAAGTAAGCCAAGAGAGTGGTGACTGAGTTGTCCATGTGTTGTTGTAGTGCTTCAGGATCCCCATGCTCTGAGAAGTAGACAGGTTGTTCTCCTGGCAAATGAAGAGCAAGATGCATGACAGGTGGTTGTTCTTGGTGTGTTGAAAATTTGAACAACCGCCAGACTGCTTCGGTTGGACCGATATAGCGACCATGAAGGTAATGCTTTATCTCATCATATTCTGAATCCAACATGACAGTAGCACGATCTCCACCTTTGTAGATGTACTTTTGAATGTATTTGACAGCTTTGATCGACCCACAAACCTCCACATTGATATGTGCCTTATAGCGGAGAGACAAGTACGGACTGTAGGGAACTACCCTTCTATTGTCTATAACTGTTGTTACTTGTCTTCCACCACTTCCCCTCACAGTTACTGTAACTGTCTGGCCTGTATTTCTTCTCCGGTAAGAGGGATAGCCATCCTCGTGGATTGTGGTCTCATCTTGGAATTGGCGTGGATACCCCTTCCGGCAGACAGATGCAGTCAAGAAATTTAGACCCTGCATGCATGGGGCCTCGTGATTGCCTCCAGCACAGTGACTGTGAATCATTGTTGACTGTACAATTCCACGAAGTTCCTGACCAATCATATCATCATCGCCTGGAATCTCGGCACTGATGAATTGATCTATATTGGCTGCAGTCAGGAACTGGTGGTCAGTCTTAAGAAATACAAGAAGATGGAGGTGTGGGAGGCCACATTTTTGGTACTCAATTGTCCAAACCCAACCCAGCCAAGGTCCAAAGACTTCCTTATGTCGGATTTGATCTAGGAGATCTCATACCTTGAGATTGAAGACTCTTGCTACTAGATCAGGACGGTCAGCTGCTGACTGCTGGGGTAAGAGCTCACGTTCAATCTCTATCTACTTGGGATTGGCTGTAAAGGTTATGAACAGTGTAGGCTTTCTATAATGTCTCACAATGGCAATGCTATCCTGGTACAACTGTTGCATAAACCTGTCACCCCCTACATGCCCAGATGGCAGAACAACTCTCTTCCCAACCTGTGCAAGATTGGTGTCACCAGCTCTGAGTACATCAGCCAGACCATTGTAGAGATCAGCTCTGATTTTAGCCTGATTCACCCGTACCCAAGAGAGCTTGCTTTGATCCACCACTGCCCAAGCATCAACAACAAACTGCTGGAATAATCTTTGTGCCTGGAAGAGTGTAGAAGGCTCCCCGCCTCTGGTATGGAGACGAAATCTGTAGAACATGCGCTGGGACAGTTCCTTCTTTTGGCGTTCACCCTCTCTATTGAGCAAAGTCATTCCCCAATGCCAGCCCTGTTCCCCAAAAGGAAATAAGAGAACATACTGGAGAGGAAGATAGGCAGCATGGCTTGGATTGATTAGTGTAAATGGGTTGGTATCATCAGTACCATTTGACCTCCTTGCCAGAACAATATCTCTAAACCCTTTGCTATCATACTCCTCTGGCAGAATCATGGAGACTTCATCTACTGTTGGAAGATTTTCCCGGCGCATATCAGCTCCTCTCTCCACTATTAGACGGAGCTGTGGATTTAGAATAATCCTACAGTTGTCCTCCTCTGCAACTACCTGCTCAAACCGCTCTCTGGCTGTAAGATATACTCTGACTAAGGGGTTAGACTCCTGCAGCATCAAGGTCAGGGACCGGATAAGATCAGCGTCCAACTCTGGTGTATGTGCTGCGCTGGCTTGGGCTGCCATTGCTGGATCATATAGGTAGATCTGAGAATAGAGTGGATCCCTATTACCAGTAGGAAGGAGAGGGCCCTGTCTATGATAAATAGCACCATGCACCTGAAAGAGTTGAAAGGTTCCACCAATCTCACTTGTCCGGTGATCCTGATTGAACTTGATACTAGTGAATGCAAACAGGGAATTCCATCTGCGGAGATGCTCTCTGAAATGCCTTGATTGAGCATCTGCTTCACTCATCAGGGAATTCAATGGCTCTGGCAGTGGCCGCATTGCCTCTACCTGGGCATCATTATGCTTGCAGCAGGACGTAAAGCTTGCCTCTCCACCTCGTGGTCTCCTCGAGGCTGACAACTCTGCTGTCCAGTGCAGAACATTGCACCCTGTGCATCTTATGTCCATCCTCCCCAGATCATAGCTTGTCCACCTAGCTCGCTGACAGCTAAAGGCCAATGGCACCTGTGACTATACCTGTGGTACCTCTGGTGCTAGAGCTATAGGAGCTTGCTCGATATCAACCACTGGTGCTGCTATGACCCCCGCTCTTGCCCTCTGTACAGCAACCTATATTTTTTCCTCTTGTCAGTTTCTGTAACCGGTACAGGTACCTGAGTTACTATGTTTTATGTTTGGTTTCGAGTATCGTTTGATACTCAGTATGTTTTATGTTTCGAGTATCGTTTGATACTCAGTATGTTTTATGTTTGGTTTTGAGTATCGTTTGATACTCACCATGTGTTAGGTTTGATACCTAAGGAGTTTCAAGGCTGCCACTTTCGGAGCCTTATTGTTATTTGTTTAAGCAAGGCATGGGATTTCCTGACAAGTATATTTAAGACCTGCTATTTCTCCGGACTTAGAGAAGGCAGACTTCGACAGACAGAGTTTTCAATATACTTGGTTGAACAGTTACTTCTTCAGTTCGCTTCGAGAATCTTTAGTATTCATTTAGGTTTACCAAACGCCTACTATTAGGAACTACTTAGTAGTTGCGATATAGTAAGAAGTTTGTTACAACAACTTAGTCTAAGCCTCCAGTACTTAGTCTCGTTAGATACCGCACTTTGGTATAGAGACTGTATCGTTATCCTATCGATATACGGCACCACCCCGTGGGGCCGTTACAGTTTCCATAACACATACTTATTCAAGATGTAATATTTGAAACAAGTACATACCAGACAAATCCTACAAGTCCTGTGATACTCTCCAAGGCGATTGAGATCAAAGGCCTCCACTGCTAGGCTTCTATAGTACCGTCCACATCGCCTTGGTTGCCCTTTAGCATTTTCTGATGCTATGAGTTTGATTAGAATATAGTCTTCAAAAGTATTGCAAAAGACCTACCAGGTTGGGTTTCCATTAGCACTACCCCTTCTCCTCCCATTACCACTAGATTTCCGACTGCTTATCCCTGAGTCAGCAATATTGCTTTAAACCTATAAGCGAAATACTCACCACCATGGTCATCTTGAAGCACGACCCCATCTCCTCCTCCTGCCACTGGATCCCCTGCTGGTCTCTCACTTGGCCTGGATTCTTGTTCCCTTATTTCTGCCTGTACTCTTCTTCTCTCTCTCTGTGTGGCCTTTTTTTTCCAAGGAATTACTCACAAAACACTTTATCATTCAAAAAGAAAAACACAGAGAAAACCTGGTTGACTTACAAGACACTGACGACATGTTTTTAGGAGTAATCCTCTCCGATTCTGATCAAAAGCTGTATCCGGTCTATCCTGTCTACAGCTTCTGCAATGGGCAATTTTGAGGATAATAAAATAGGTGTTGGAAAAAATATGAATCGGTGACAAAAGATGGATAGAAAAGGGATGGATGTTGTTGTTGATAAAAGATGGAGAGAAAGATGGTTGGATGAGAAAACCGGCAGAGGTTACAAGTAAATAAATGAGTGGAAAAATGAAAATCTCGCATTTTGGCTTGGCATCTTGGCATTGCCACCCATCACATGTTGTGATCATAAATACAGTGCACTGTACATGTCATCCCAGAGATCCAATCTATCAGATCCCCAGATCGCACATTTTTATCAGATAGATCGTACATTTTGATAAACCCTTCAGTACATATATGACATTCTACCAAATCATATAGCAATATTTACTTGAATCATTTTCATTCTCATAATACTTATATTAGTCATTTCATTTTCATTTTTCTATTATGCTTTAATACCCTATGTATTTTACACAAAAAAACGGCATAAAAAAAAAAGACACTTAATTTAAAAAAATGCCATTTTAATATGCATGCCAAACAGGCCTCCCTTTTTTAAAAAATTTATGACAGAAAAATGCCATAAAAGTCAGAAAAATGCCATTTTTCTTGCGTGCCAAACAGGGCCTTAGTTTACATAGTCCACACATCCGCAAAGTTTGCTTGACCCAGGCACCCCCTTCCTCCCTCCAATTAACTACGACTTATCATACTATATATATAGTAGAGCTAGACGGACTATTAATTATATTCTCTCTTTTCCGAGAAATTGTTTTTTTCATTTTTTCACCTCAGCAAATAGGTTTGCTTTTGCAATCGATGAACGAAAGACTACGAGGACTCTGTGAAAGGTGAGTGGGTGCATCTAAGTTATTGATTTATTCTTGCTTTGGGTAAATTAGGGCTGATGAGAAACGCGCTTTCTCCTTGGGGCGTTTTGTCTGTAGAAGGCTGGCGGTACGAGAAATAGTTTGGAGAGATAATTCGGGAAGTGTGATGTAAAGGCAGGTATGTAGGTACGAGGTTTCTTTTTTATTCCTTTTATTTTCCTCTTATTCTTTTTATGTTTCGTGGGTGGGTGGGTTTGTTTGTTTTTCACCGCAGGGCCTACAGGGATTCAAATATGGACATGATCTTTGGTGCTTAGATGGGCTTCTGGGATAGCATAGGCATGTAGAAATCAAGGGGAGCGTTATGGGGTTGAGAACATGACTTTTGGTCCGTCCTGAATTCTTTCTTATTCTTGATTAAATAAGCTTGGAGGTTCGTTAGACACAGGGGTAGGTGGAGATCGGATTTTTGGGGGGCTCTTGGTAGATTTAGAAGCCAATTTTCATGGCTTTCGCTTATGGTAGAACCTATTGCAAAAGCTTGGGTGATCGAGCTATTCACTAGAGAGAGAAAGAAAAGGATTGAAAAACCCGATTTTATCGAAGAAGGCCAAAGAGGCCCACTATATATGCAATTAAATAGCAACGTACAGTAGCGGTAAGATGCTGAAGCAAATAGCACGGATAATAGGAGAAAATGAGTGAAAGCAGAAACCCATATCCAATCAATTGATCGAACTGTGACATGAAAGAAAAAGTGAGCAAGGTAAGCTAAACCCGAACAAATTTAAACCAGCGCTAAAGGATACGGGCAAACTGTCGTATATACTCGAAGATGTACAAAGTAAATAGTATGATATTATTAGAAAGCATTGTTTCAAAAGAGCTAGGACCTGGAACTCGTCAACCGAGTGACAGCCCATGACGCCAGGTCCCCAATTCTACCGCGTCCAACCTCCACGACCTGTCAGCTACCCGCCCAGCAACAACAACCACACCTCCAATGTCACTAATAGAAACCCACAACCGTATCCCACTATCCACCCTCCGGGAAACCTACCTCCCGTCAACACCGCGCCCGCCAGAACCGCCACACTCGATAACTTTGGAAACGATCAAAACGCTCTCAGCCGAAACCTTCAAGGCCTGCTTCGACCTCGTCCAGGAATGTAAGGACATGTACAAGCGGACGATCGGGTGGTCGGCCACCGCGAAAAAGAGGGAGATGAGGCACCCGGCTATGCGCTACTTGATCCTCTCAGCGGCGGGGAGTGGTGGGAAGACGGTGGCGGGGTTTCTGAGCTTTATGATTACGGAGGAGGATGAATATGAGGTCGTTTATTGGTACGATGGCTATAATTTCCCTTTCGTTGAGTGGGTGGGAGGAAGGCTGATGTGGGGGGTAGTTATGAACTTCATCTCGTGCAGGAAGTGCGAAGTCGCGGGCTGGGCAGGATATTGGTTGAGATTATGGAGGGGTTTGGGAAGAGGGTGGGTGTGGAGAAGGTTATGCTTACGGTGTTTTTGGAGAATGAGGGTGCTAGGATGTTTTACTCTAGGTTGGGGTATGTCCGGGATGATTTCACGCCGGATGATGTAGTGGGTAGGAATGGGAGGGTTAGGAAGGTTGCGTATGAGATTTTGTCGAAGGGATTGAAGGACTAAGGTATCATGGAAGAGTGCGCGCATTAGGAGAAGGGTGGGTGCAGCTTGCAGTGGTTCATCTACTGTATGGTGGCTAGCTGCGGTAATGGGTACTCTATCTTGGTTTGCAGAGTTGGGACCGCGTCGGAAGGTTTAATACGGGATTATAGCGAGTGTAGGATGGTAGGATGTGCTACGGGTATATACCAATTTCTCTATGTCTGCGCTCTGAGTTAAAAGAATATGGCAGAGCTTCGGCGTTCTCCTTGGAATATAGTCTAACAGTCTGACTGCACACTCCTGAACCCAAGCTTGCCGGGAGTTAATGCATCCGAAGCCCTAACCCCTGCCAAGCCCTCCACACTAAGCTCTTCTACCAACCTCACCCCACCACAACTATCACCTTCGCAATCATCATTGTTGTAAACAAACTACTCCCACGAACAAACAATGTTCAATTCCTCCACCTTCCTCCGGCGGGGCCTCCCCGCAGTCCGCTCTACAACTAGCGCATCCCTCGCCTTCGTCCGCCACGAATCTAACACCCGTCGCCACACTAAGCGGCTCCGCATGCCACCACACCCAGACTTCAAAACACGCCCAACGACTGATTCCCCCTCCCTAACATACATTCTCCGTAATCCCCCCGCCGCCGCGCCCAGCGTCTTTATCACTCCCACGCTCTTCCTACCAAAAGACGACCCCCGCCGTGCCTTGCAAGCTGCTGCAGGCCGTACCGGCGGCACGCCCAAAAAGCCAAAACTCCCGCCACCGGTCACGGAGATCAAGGAGAAGAAATACCATCTCACGCCTACGGACTTTTCGCGCATGCGTTCTCTAAGGAAGTCAAATCCGAATGTCTGGACTAGGAGGAAGCTGGCGGAGGAGTTCGGAACGTCCAGGTTTTTTGCCGGAATGGTTGCCGAGGCGGATGACAAGAGGAAGGAGAAGATGTGGGCGAAGATGGAAAAGGTCAAAGAGCGCTGGGGACCTAGGAGGAAGAATGCTAGAATCGATAGGGCGAGGAGGCGGGAGGGGTGGGGAGGTGCGGATGGATACTAAATTTGGGGGATTCGAGAAAAAAATGGGGGGTTTGTATTATATATATATTTTTTCGCCCTAGGGGAGAGGGGTTTATAAATATAAAGGCTTCTTATTGACATGAAAGTATGGAGTTGCGGGATTGATCGATAGGAGTCTTTTGTGGGTTTGGGGATGGCTGGTTGTGGTCGGTTCTGATCGAGAGTTCTCAGCTATGCAATACTGCTAAATAGCAACCTGCCGTCAAGCGTGTTCAACCCAAAAATAGACGGCAAACATAACAAATCTCCTACAGCGCCAAATTACTCCCCTTACTTCATTTCCCTGCACTGTCCATTAGTCTGTTAGTGAATATGGTGAGTAGGATGTGGGATGGAGGGAATCGTTATGGCGTTAGAGAGCTAGGAGACAACTTGGCGATTCTAGATACCTTCGGAATTAACAAGTAGAAGGTGGGTTCGGACCAGAATCAGTGAGCGTGAAATGGGCAGGTGTTTTTCGTTCTATGAATGGCATGTCAAAACCAAACTTGAGCAGAGAAAGGATACCTAGTTCTTTTGAGTTCGTCTGTGGAGGTTGAGACTCGAGAGAGATCACCTCTCCTATTACGGGTTCCCTTATGTGCTATAGAGGTGGATAAGAACCAAACTAACATGGAATCTTTACCTGTAATCTCGTTAGGAGTTCGAGTTAAGGGCTTACCCAGGAGCACTTTGGTTTCAATATCTTAGTATTCGATATCGTTGGCTCTGCGTCCGAACTTACTTAGCGCTTGAAATTCTCGTTCCCGATGTGAAAGGGCAGTTTGGGAAGAGCTTGGATATCTAAATCCAAAATGAAAGTCAAAGTAAAAAAAGTAGCTATACTAGCGTATGAGAGTCACAACCCTCACTGTTGAACAAAAGTAGCCATGATGGGTGAATATGGGAAAAAAAAGCCAGTGGCTACCACGAAATAGGGAAGCCCACCTCTTCCCTCACTTCCCTCTCCTCCATTCACCTTACCTGATGACCCACATATGTGGAGAGGCTACATACATTACCGGCTAGTAGCATACTTGCCTGTGGCTGTGTGGTATCATATGTTACTTAGATACTTGACCTACGGTACCACTGTTCACAGGTCCCGTTCACACGTGAACCACGATTAAAAAATATCTGACCTTTAACACACTTACAGCCGTTTCGCAGGAACAAATGCTGACTTCCCGAACGTGCTATATCAACACTTACCATAATATTGCCCAAACCCCTGGCTCTATAATGACCAATCCCGTGACACCAGACCGGTCCTAGTATATATAATATTTCTACTACGTGACCCGAGAAATGGAGATTGAACTTAGAGAGGAAATGCAAAAAGCCACTCCCCCCTTCGGAGACTAATAAAACAACGAGCAATAACAAACACAAGCATAATTCTCGAAATAGAGGAACAAAACAGCAGAAAGCGCCAAACTGTTCACACAGTTTCTAGTCCTCCTGACCCAAGGCTGTAACTTTGAAATTTCCAAGTGGAACACTCTTTAACAATCCAACTATTAGGAAACCACGAGAACAAGAGTTGATTCGGAGGGCCGGTACTTGGATATAACCATACCCCCCTCCAAAACACGGCATCTTTTGAGCGAGACAGAATCCGGGCGATTCACGGGTTCGTCCCTATTGCAGTCATACCTACATCACCACATCCCGCTCAGCCGGCGAGAAACCTGGCAGTTATCAGATAACACGGGGGGGGCTTGCCTCGCATGCCTGAGCTACAAGGACGAGTATCTAGGGTGAAAGAGGAGCTTTCCAAGACTGCCGGAGAACAACCTTTGGTTTATATGCCGACGTCGTCCGCATGCCTGGCTATGATACCTCAATGTTCCCGGCGACAGGTGGGGGTAGGAGTGTTCGAGTGATATCATGTGATCATCCTGATGGAGGACTAGTTGTGATGGGGAGAGATAGGGAGATGGGTATCCTTAGCTTGCCAACGTCTGATATACGAGGCTGAGCTGATGCCGGTATCATCGCAGGACTTGATATTCGCTTTATCGAAACATGTAGGCTGTCCTCTATTAATCTTCCTGCAGGAGTGACTATTTCGGTCCGGCCCGGCAAGGCCAGACCAGGGCAGACAAAGGCCCCTCTCATCGCTAGTGCCTTGCCCTCCCGATCTGCAAACCCGATCTGCCCACCCAACCTGCCCCTACCGTCCCCCTTCTACCAACGAACACATTTCTCCCAAGGCCACTAGAACCTCTACAAACCAACCTAAACCTTTAGGGTAGGGGAACTACAACGACAACAATAACTCACCCCCGTCTCAACCTCCGAATGCAAGATTGCGACTTGCATAACTAGTGCAAACCCTTTCACCAGTCGGGGGGGAGGACGGAGGTGTCTTAGACACTTTTCAGCGGCTTTATGACAATGTTTTGTCATCTTTATCAGAAAATTAGGTCTAGAGCCCTTTCAATTGTTAGTAGATTCCCCCCGAAGATTTTCATTTCCTTTTTAACATGGCTCAATATGCCTAAGGAAATAGAATATTTTTTCTTTAGCCCGACCAATCTTGCACAACCTATGAAAGTCGCAATAGCGCACGAGTAAACTACTTCCCGAGAGCGAAAAATTCACACCCACGCGCCCCCACCCACGAGCAAATCAAGTACAAAACAGCCATACGACAACCCCCCCAATCCCCCCCAAGTACCGAATCTCAATCCCCACCCCATCTTAGCCTTATGGATTACTCCCCCGACAAGGCCACTTTGTCTCGATTCGGCCATACCCTCGTGCCAGCTCATCTATCTCTAATGGCTTAGAGAGGTAAGTCTTTTTTTTTGTCCCTGGTTTAATCGTGGTGGTTGTGGTACTACCAGGTGTGCAGTACAGCATGTCGGTAGAAACTATGCAGAAGGTAGTAGTATAGTAGCTCAAAACACACCAAAACGACCGAAGTTCCGAGCCTCCGAAATCTCCATTTGTACTTCCACTTAATCAATTAAAATGAAAGATATGCCAATAGATAGCTAGAGATCTAGTGGATCTGGAATTTGCATTTCAATAACAAATTCCTTTTACTTTGAGGGTAGCCCTTATCAATTAGTACAACTCATCCTAAAACTGGAGTTAAGTGTTGAGAATTTGTACGGACACCCATGGAAAAACTTTTTTTTTGGAAAATAGCCAATTTTGTATTGCCACAGTTCATTCAATATTCCGCTATCCACTCCGATATTGAAATATCACAATTAAAGTACCTAGAACTGATATTTGCCAGGAATTGATTTACCTGCAGAACAGGTACAAGTAGTTGAGTTCTGGCGCTCTGAAAAACGTCAATTTTAATGTAAAAGTGGCGACCGACAATGGCTTTTGTCAGGGCACTGTAACTGGTCTTGTTCCCCGCGAACAGGCTTTTTTGTTTCTGAGAATCCGGAAGCTATGATTGAATCTAATCGGAGGAAAAAAAAATTCACTCGTATTGTTCTCTATAGGTTAACCTATTGTAGAGTTTTAGATACTCGAATGCTTGTATGATACCGCGTGCAGTGGATGCTACAATTTTGCTTCACGTCTGACCAAATCATCCGCCCAATCTCCCGCATTTCGCCTGTGACAATGCTTGCGATCCGCGCAGCTACAGAAAGCTAAACCCTCCAAGAAAAGTATGTATTCCGCTCGTTTCAGTAAAGCTACAGCATCGCAGGAGCAGGAGCATCAAGCCCGCAGTTAGGAAAGAGAAGGTTGGTGAGTGAGGATTAGTTCTGGAACATCTCCGAGCATTTTGTTGCTCGACGCGGCGTGGGGGGAGGCTAAAGCACATTCAGTTAGATGACTTTTTTTATTTTCCATGGCTGGCTGAAGGTGGGGGATTTAGGCGCTCCCTTGCTAAACGTGCTGGATACGGTATGCGGGGTAATACCGGTAGCACTATCGAGTGTCTGACTGGGGAGGTATCATACCGTAATACCGGCACGATACCGTATTATAAGCCCGCAGGCACCGGCCCTCGATGCGGCAATGTTGATCCAGGTGATGCTTTTGCAATCTAGCTGCCTTTGTGTTCGAATGCACTACGCGGGTCAAAACTAATCCAGAGAACAAAGTGCTAGATTAAGCGATTATGCGCCTGGGAGATGCACGTAAGGTGTGACATCGAGATCGGCTTTCCCTATTCTTTTTGTCGTACAGTAACCCACGGCGAAGCGAGTCCAAGGCGAGGCGAGAACGCCCATACAAGTAGAGCTTTTATAGGACAGGAATTATTTGTATGGGCATTCTCGCTGTGCCGTGGACTCGCTATGCCGTAGAATACTGTTGGTTGTCGATAGCAGCTTGCTTATGATACTGTGGGATATCTCCTTCAGATATATGATAGTCGGACTTTTCACTATCCAGTATGCCAATACGTACGCTACGAGTAGACTACGGATCGCCATCTTCCCTCAGCCCTATGACATCGCCCATCCGCTTCAAGTAGACAAAAGCGCAATATCACCTTCCCTCCTCCCACTGATTAGCCAGAAGGCCTTGTTCGCAAATAGCTGCATACAGATACCCCTATCAGCAGTTATATCGGTTGGCTTATGCTTTGTCCCACTCCAGTAGCGACAAACCCTTGTAATTAGCTATTCATGGGATGTGCCGTATGGGAGCTCACATGGGTAAGTGGTCAGAGCCAGGGCGAGGGTCGCTTGCTTTGCTCGCCTTATTTGTGGCTTGGAGGGTAAGATCATTGACACCAACCACTTTCGATCGGCCGGAAATGTTTTTCTTCGGCAAGAGATCACCTGCTTCGAAATGGAGGCCTTCGAATACTATACGGCATATAATTTTCTCTTTGCAGCTTTCAGCTACGGCTGAGCGAGAAAACTCACGAGGATCCTAAAACCCAGAATCTATAAAGAGAGGATCTCCAGCAACGTAATATTCACCATCCTACCAGTCTTCTAGAGGCACAAGTAAGCACCTAAAGAGCAAAACCCTATCCGCCCCCACAGTCATCACCGAAAATGTCAAGCAGGGTCCCAGTCCCAGATACTACAGATAAGATAAACGACCGCTGGATTCTCGGCGAAATCCTCGACCACATATCCGACTTCGTCGATGACTTCCCCAACATCGACTTCAGCTACCTAAATACGCTCATCTCAGATGTCCGTAACCACAAAGCCGACACAGAGACCCAACTCCGGCTCTTCCTGAAAGTCTTCCGAAAGACAAAGGGGTACAAACAAGCCTTCAAAATCCTCGACCCCCAGGTCAAAAAGCAAATCGACAGTTTCATAGACGGCGATTCTGCATCAGAGGTCACGAAGTCTGGGTTCGAAGTCCTTCCCAGTCCCGCTGCTATCCACCACTTCGAGGCCTTAAAATCCATTCTCAGATGGGAGCATGCGCCCAAGATCTACGAGGATAAGGCCGGGACCAAGGTCATGGAGGTACACGCCGATAAGACGTTCGACAACTGGGGGTTGACGGTTCAGAATAAGCCTAAATTCACGTTCATTCCAACCACCATCCTTGGATTGGAGAACCTCGTGAAGTATGCCAAGAAGAACGGCCTTCGCGTTAGATGCAGTGGCTACAGGCATTCTTGGGCCCCCCTGTTCTCCGCCGACAACGAGATTTTGGTCTCGCTGTTAAATATTCAGAAGGCAACGCAGGTTCCGGATGCCTCAACATTGTTTCCTCCCCCGCAGTCGAACGCATTGAATGAGCTTAAGAGTATTCAAATTGACGATATCACGGTCGCTTCGAAGCCAGGGAATAAGTGCGTTCGTGTCGGTTCTGCGGTCACCGCGGATGAGTTTAGGAGGTGGCAGGTTGCTCACAATACCTGGGCGTTGCCAATGGATGTTATCCTTGTTGAGCAAGTCTTCGATCCCAAGTCATAACATGTCACTCGTGCTAATTTTTCTTTGAACAGGGTCACTATGGCATGACACCTTTTTTTAATTTTTAGTCCGGATGGAAGATCGCTGTGAATGACCTTTACTGACTTTAGTGCCACAGGGTGGAGTCAACGCCCCCATCTGCCACGGCGCCGGGCATCAACACAAGACTATCTCCGACCAAGTCCGCAAAGTAGAATACGTCGACGCGAACGGCGCCCACCAAACCATCTCTGACCCCGGACTCCTCAAGGCGGCAGCGGGCTGCTTCGGCCTCCTCGGTATAGTTACCCATATAACTCTGGAACTCCAACCAATGTCCTACCCCGTGATGCGCCCAGAGAAGCCAGATATCAACCTCGCTATCCCCCCTCTAAAACCTGAGGATGTTCCCCCTGCTTTGCAAAAGGACTTCACACCAGAACAGCTCGCTGAAGCCACCAGGCGCTTCGAGGAGCGTGCCGAGAACGATTACTATTCTGAATTCTTTTGGTTCCCCTTCCAGCAAAATGCATGGGTTAACTGCTGGAATCCCGTGGACAACCAGGAGGGCGCGGAGGAGTACCCGCCTACATTCGAAGTCTGGCTCCAATGGATTCAGGGATGGCTAGGAGGAGTCATCATCGAGACAGAGTTCTTCAAGGCCATCCCAGGGCGCTGGCAGGCGGAGTTCTTGGCGACGCTCACGATGGCCGCACTGCCGCCCCAATTTTTCGGAAAACGCGAGACTGAGATTAAGACTTTTATGCCAGATGCGCTGCACTTTAGACGTGGTGTAAGTCTCACCTCCTCCACTACCCCCCTAGAGAACCAAAATAATACTGATGAGCTCTCTCAAAAAAATATTTAAAGACCCAAAATCTGCGTTGCCGGGACATGGAATTCCAAATCCCAATCCCAAGCCGTAAAGATGACCCCTCGAAACCCGACTGGACGATTGTCCAGCGCGCCTGGTGGGACGCCATAAACCTTGTCTACACCGACCCCGAGTCCCCCATGCGCTTGACCCTAGAACTCCGCATTATAGCGGACAGCGATCTGATCATGGCCCCCCAACGCGGGAATAAGCACGGAACCGCCAGCATCGAGGTCCTATCCATCCCCGACGCGGTTAGCGATGGAGAATGGCAACCATTCTTGCAGCTGATTGCCGACAAGTGGATGAGTTACGAGAAGATCTACGGACAGAAGTTGAACGTTAGGCCGCATTGGGCCAAGGAATGGTCTGTCGCCCCGTCCGTTCATGCTCAGGCTTTATGGTTTTTCTAACGGGTTGAGTAGGGAGGGATTGAAATTGGGTGGTATCCCGGCTAGAGAGTATCTCAAGACTGTGGCATACAAGAATGAGATCCCGGAGTTTAGGGATACCTTGAAGAAGATTGGGGAGACGCAAGGATGGGGGTTGGAAGATATTAAGAAGCTATATTCGAATGAGCTTTGGGATGAGTTGGTGTTTGATACTGTGCAGATTTAGAGATGCTACTACGGGCCATGTGTTGTATGTAGGATCACGATTGGAAAGTGGATATTATGCAATGAAAGGAAATTTCTCTGCGCTATGTCGTTCGGCTTCTCGTCCGCTTTGAAGAGGTTATTTCCATGCTAGCTGTATGGTGTGCTGGGTGCAGACAGCTAGTATGTTTTTTTTGTTTTTTTCCCGAAAGCTCAGAATGACTGGCAACTCCTTAGGGATCTACAGGGTGAGGATGCCTCCAACATGCATAACTGTCCTCAAGCCGCCTTTGCCCACAGCGCAAGAACCCCAGCATGCCAATTACCAGTGCCGTACAGCAGTTACTAACCCCTGGCATCAGTACCATCGCTTGATCAGCTAGAAGACTCCCTTCTAACGGTTTACCCTGCAAGACCCTTCCATTACTCGAACACTATAATGTATAGCAGCTCTCGAAAGCAAGAACCCTCAGAGAAAAGCACTCCGATGAGCCGCTAGAGTAGCCCCACACCATCAAGCAGCTTTAGCACAAGCTACAAGTTAAACCATCATCACAAAGACAGAAAAAAAGAAAAATTCAACGAAATAAAACAAAAGCTTCCGAAGGAACAATGCTAGCTGAAGTATTGTTGATCTGTGTTGGCTTGTTCCCCCTTAGATAGTTGCTTCCCCAATAAAGAAAACTTAAGTTATACTAGCAACTTAACCGTACCCTAAAATACCCTACCAATAATATTGACAGTAAAGCAACCCACTCTACCCCGCCAACCTCACCCATCATCGCCCCCACAACAGGGCGTCCCAGGGAAACACGCCTCATCGGTACCACACCAAAAGGAAAAAGAAAAGAAAGGTTACACTCCATCTCATCCCACCAAACCGATTACCGGTACTCCTTCATGCCACAACGCCTGCAAGCCCGATCGAAACGACCAAAAGTCACCTTCGCGCACCGCAAAATGTCTGCCGCCTCCCTCTCCTCCGCCTCCTCATCAAAGGCCCCCTCCAACCCGACCACAAGAACCCCCTCTACACCCAGCGAAGTCTTCGATGACATCCTATCCTCCGCACAACCCCCACCAACATACTCCCAGCAAACTTGGAACCCCTCAAACCCTTACTTCCCCCATTATCACAACCAAAACATGTCCTCTACCATCATCACTACCCCACCCGAACCCCTCATCCTGCCGACTCCGGCCCTCTTCACAACACCCCCTATCCTCCAAGACACGCTCCAAACCCACTCCAGCAAGGACCAACTCGCCACAGCAGAGATCTGCATGAAACACCTTTCCAACCCATCAGATCCATTCCCTATCCTGAGCCGGCGCGAGCACATCGCCTTTCTCGAGAGCGGGATTCTCGGCGGTCAGAATGGGAAGTTACACCAGGGGATGGTAGCGCTGGACGCGTCGAGGCCTTGGATCATTTACTGGTGTTTGCAGGGGTTGGCGAGTTTGGGGGTTGACGTGGGGAAGTATAGGGAGCGGGTGATCAGTAGTCTCCGGCCATTACAGAATGCGTCCGGTGGATTTGGTGGTGGAAATGGACAAGTATCGCATGTTACGTCTAGTTATGCCGCGGTTTTAGCGCTGACTGTTGTCGGGAGAGGTGACGAGGATGGAGAGGAGGGGGAGGCACTGGAAGTAGTAGACAGAAGGACAATGTTCCACTGGCTACACGAAATCAAGGACTGGGAATCGGGCGGTTTTAGAGTCTGCGTTGGTGGGGAAGAAGACGTTCGTGGTGTCTACTGCGCACTGGTAATCCTAGCCCTCCTCGGCCTCCCCACTTCTGGAAACCTGGTCAAGGGAACAAAGGAATACCTCGGCCGCTGCCAAACGTACGAAGGTGGCTTCGGCGCCACGCCGAACGGGAACGAAGCGCATGGTGGATACGCGTTCTGCACACTAGCTGGTTTGTGCATTCTTGGTGAGCCGGCAGTGGTGCTGAAGAAGTATTTGGACATGGACCGCTTGGTCTCCTGGCTCAGTGCTAGGCAGTACGCTCCGGAGGGAGGGCTAAGCGGGCGGACGAATAAACTTGTTGATGGGTGCTATTCTACCTGGGTCGGCGGATGCTGGGCGTTGATCGAAGCGGGCATTAACGGTCCGCAGGATGGAAACGAGGAAACACTGGGAGAGAAGAAGGTTGTTGGAAGTCTCTGGAGCAGAGAGGGATTGGCACGGTATATTATGAACTGCTGTCAAAGCCCAAAGGGCGGTCTTCGTGACAAACCCGGGAAGTAGGTCTTCCCTGTCCCTCCGCCTTATCCAGCACTAACACAAACCAGAGGCGCAGACTACTACCACTCAAATTACATCCTCCTCGGCCTCGCCAGCACCCAGAACTACTTCTACTACACCTCCTCCCCCATCCCCCTCTCCTCCCCCC
>QOVD01001278.1:0-10805 GCA_003521225.1 Tuber microsphaerosporum | reverse complement strand
AACATGGGCCCCCTCACGGAGCCTCCTACGCCCGCTCGACCCGTCCCAGGACCCAGTGGCCCCCTCCCCAAGGGCGTCCCGTTGGCCTTCCCCTCCTCTTCAAGTCAGGGCGGTGCCCACTAATGCGGGTAAACGCCGCAAAGTTATCTTCCAAGTCTAATATCTCCTTCGTACAACACAACCTCCTGGGGAGTGGGAAAGTGTTCCTCGCCTTGTTTAATAGCTTCACGGAGCTAGACTCCCCTGTGGACATCGTTGCGGTTCAAGACCCTCCGGTCAAGTTTGGCCGCCTTCCTTCCAATTGTGGCTTTAAAGGTTTTTCCCCTACATCCCCCGAGTCGGTTAGACCAAGGGTCGCCACCTATGTTTCACTGTCCTTCTTGGAAAGGGCTGCGGTGCTTCCGGTCCTCTCCGGCTCGGATAGCTATTTTTCCCTTGATTTGTTTCTGGATTCCCCCCCTCGAGGTTCCGCCAACAGGTGGAGGGTCTCCAACTGTTATAATAATTTTTCCCGTTCCCAAGGTGTTCCTTCAGTTCTTCCTTCCTTTGTGTTTAAAAGATTTTTTTTTCCAGTTCTTGTGCTTGGGGACTTCAATGTCCACCACCCCGCTGCAGATCCCCTCCGGCATTTCAATCAGTCTGATATGTCACGTTCCTCTCCTTACTTTGACCTAGCGGCCTCTTTAGATTTCTCCTTGCTGAATGTCCCGGGTGTCTTTACTAGGTTTTCTTTTGACTCTCATGCTAGGCCTGGCGTTCTTGATCTTTCCTTTGCAAATCTGCCCCTGTCACAACTCGTTAAGGCGGAGTGGACTACCCCCCTCCCCTCAACTGGTTCAGACCACGTTCCTTGTTTGCTTACTTTTGATTTTTCTCCTTTTCGACCAGCTCCACCAAAACCAGACTGGACTAGACTTGACTGGGACGGCACGTCCTCTGTTCTAGACAAAATCCAGATAACTGCGCCTACTCCTTCCCCGACGGTGGACCAGCTTGACTCATGGTTTGACTCCAGCTTCGCCAAAGTCCAGGAGGCTCTCCGCACCAACGTTCCTTTCTCTCACCCCTCTCCTAGGGCAAAACCCTGGGGTCCCCCCTACTGTCTTCCCTCAGAAAAACCTATCACTCGGCGTCCAGACGCGCCCGAAGAGCCAACCTAATCAGTGACCCCGTCCCCCCGGCTGAAGCTCGGACTGCCAGGGCCGCCTACTTTAAAGCCATCCAGCAGGCAAAGAAGAAGCATTCGGACTCTTTCCTTTCCAACACCAACGCCCGATCGGTATGGCATGCAAGACGAGCCCTCGCTGGCACGCCCTCCGTAAGATTCCCCTCCTTCCCAGGAGCCGACTCACCGTCCCAGATTAATGAGGCTCTCCTAAATCACTTTTTTCCCCCAAGGCCCACCCCTGCTTACCCCCGCTTCGCCAACTTAGATCCTTGCGCCCCCCCAGTGACCAAGGAAGAAGTAAGCACGGCTCTCGGAGCTTGCTCCCCCACGTCAGCCCCAGGTCCCGACACGATCCCGTATTCGCAGTGGAAAATGGTCCACTCCAAGTACCCGCTCCTCATACCCGCCCTCCTGTCCCCACTCCTCTCATATGGCCACCTTCCCGGCTCTCTCAAAGAAGCCGATGGGGTGATCCTGGATAAGCCTGGCAAGGCTTCCTACGAATTCCTGGCGTCGTTCCGTGTGATTGTCCTCCTCAAAACCTTCTCCAAGATCCTCGAGAGAATAGTCTGCTCGAGGCTTGGCAAACTGGCCCGTTCCCTTGGTCTCATCCATAGGGATCAATGTGGATCCCTCCCTGGTATCTCTACATTCGACGCAGATGCCACCCTCGCTCACGAGGTCCGGGCGCTCCAAGCATATCGCCGCTTTAAGGTCTCCACCCTCTACCCGGACATCAAAGGAGGCTTCGACAACGTCGACTCCGAGGTCCTCTCCTCCAAGCTACAATCTCTTGGGACCCCAACATACTTGGTTAAATGGGTCTCATCCTTTCTCCACGGACGCCGATGTCGGCTCCTCTTCCAAGGCTCCCCTCGTACATCTCTGCCGGTCTCGGTGGGTAATCCGCAAGGGTCGCCTCTCTCTCCTCTCCTATTCGTGATTTAAGTCTCCTCAATGCACCTCCTCATCCCCCGGGGTCTGGTCCTCTCCTACGTCGACGACTTCGCCATTACGGTCTCCTCCCACTCCTATGCTGAGAACGCCACGCTGCTAGCAGGCCACTACCGGACGCTCTCTAGCCTGGGTACCAAACTGGGTGTTCTCTTCTCTGTCCCCAAAACCGAACTCATCCACTGGCGCACCCCTCTACAGAGAGGGCCCATTTCCCAGGACCCCGTTCTCCTTGACGGATCTTCCTTCCCCCCCACCTCCTCCCTCAGGTGGCTTGGATACTGGTTCACGCCCACCTTGTCCACCTCTCCCCACTTTAATAAAAGACTCTCCCTGGCAAAGGGAGCCTTCGCGGTCATCCGATCCCTGGGCTCTCCAGCTAAAGGCATCCCGCCTTTCCTCTCTCACCGCCTGGCCATGTCGGTGATCCGCCCAGTGCTTCTCTACGGGGCTGACCTCTTCGTTCCAGGCTCAAAGATGCTAGACAAGATGGAATTTTTCTGGAGAAAGGTGCAAAGATCGTCTACCTCGTGTTTCTCCTCCACTCCTACAGGTATCTTGTCCTTGGAGTCGTGCCTTCCCCCTGTCTCCCTCCTGGCCGCACACCAACGGCGACTAGCCGGGCTACGCATCGCCTGTCTCCCCCCTTCCGCCAACCGAGCCTCAGCCAGGCTCCACCCCTCGTTCCCTAACTTTGACGACTGGAGGACCCCCATCTCCGCCCGTCAGTTTGCCACCAAATTACCGCCCAACTACCTCCCGCTCAACTGGGCCACGCCACCCACCAGATGCAGAAGGCACCTCCCTCTGGATGCGATCGTCCATGATGTCTTTGCATCGCTGGACTCTCCGTAGTTCTTCCCCGTGATCAGGACCGACCTCCTGGCCTCGGCCGCTCACCTCCCAGACCATGTCCTCATGTCCAAGGTCAACAAGCGCCTCAAAAAAATCCTCAGAGTGTCCCTTCTCTCCCGCTGGAAAGCAGATTGTTCCCCCCCCACCTACTACAATTTTCCCCCCTCTCTCTCGCCCCACCCCTTCCAAGGTCTCCCCCGGTTTACTGCAGGGAGGCTTCATCAGATGAGGTCGGGTAAGAGCTACCTTGCAGGCCACCCCTCTTGGTACAACCGCGACAACCCCACTGTCTGTCCTCTTTGTGGGGACGGGGTGGAAGATTTTCAACATGCCGTCCTGTCATGCCCCTCGAGATCGGAAGCGCGCTCCCTTTTCCTCCCAAGGGATCTGTCGCTGGACTCCCAGTCCCCACTCTGGGACTCCGCCTCTCTCCTCAAAGGCCTGGCCGGCTACGTGCTCTCAACTGCCACAGGGTTTCCTCGTGACATACCGCCCTACGTTGTCCCGCCCCCACCTGTCGTCCCATCCGTCACTCCGCCAGCGCCGCCTCATAAAGGCCCGCGACCGAAACTGTTTGATTCTAGTAACCTCCTTGAGGGAATCACGGATACCAGAGCCCGGGCGTTGATGATATGTAATGCCACGGTACTTCCCTAGTTTTTTAGTGTTTTTGGTTTATGGAAATGCTATTGTTTTTCTTGTTAGCTGTTTGGTTGGTTCTTTCGGCAGTATACTTGGATTTTGTTATTTTTATCAGATGCGTATGTGTTCGACGCGTTGGAGGATTAGTTTTGCTTTGGGTTTTTGTTTTGTGTTTTTGTTGCGTGATTGTGGGTTTTGTTTTGGCCATATCTGATGATGCATGCTATTTCTTGTACCTTAAAACAACGAATATATGATATAAAAAAAAAAAAAAAAAAAAAAAAAAAAAAGAAAAAAAACCGGAGAGTAGTTAGTTCCTCATGCAACCATCTAAGTACTTTCTTATACTATCAATGCAAGTTATCTTTGCTATCACGATTCCCGGCGAATAAAGAGAAGTGTCTCTTAGCCAGTTCTCGACTACACGATAGGAGCAGGTGTGTTCGGCTATCAAAGTAGTGTGTGAGAATATTGGAGTTGTTACCTGCTGCAAGTATCGCCCGGAGGGAAGGATGGTTACATTTGGTTGCGTCTTATCGCAGCACCTAACAAACAGACAAGACGTCGGAACCAGAAGAAGACCCACTATCAGAAGCTGTCTTCGACACTGATACTTTAGGAGAAGCACTTCCACAATCGGTGGGAGCATGAAGGGCCGGAAGCCCAGTATCCCCGGAACCAGGGTTCCCGGAAGGATCAGAAAAAAGAGCATCACCAACTATTACAAGAAGAAACACGATGTCAGCACCAGCGATACAGGGAGAGCCAAGCAACCCCCGAGCGGGCGGCCCGGCGACAGCCATCCAATTGGCAGGATGTACGGAGGAACAATTAAGACAAATCATCCACTTAGCACAAGGCAACGGAAGAACCTCGAGAATGAAAGTCAAGCCACCACCCGAGTTCAAAGGAGAACGAGAGGCACTACAAACATTCATAGCACAATGCAATTTGTACTATGAAGCGAGAGGCATCACCACAGACACAGAAAAAGTGAGATACTCAAAGTCCCTATTAAGGGGAGCAGCAGCAAAATGGATTACACCAGATGCGGATGGAAGAAAAACAGCAAACTGGGAAACCTGGGGCCGATTTACCGATGCACTCCGAAGACGGTTTGCCGACGTTGACGCACAGAATGCAGCCAGAACCAAGATCGAGGGCATGGTTCAGGAAAAGGGAAACATAACCGACTACTGGAACGAATTCCGGTTAACAGCAGACGAGGCTGATTACGACAATGAGTCAATCCAACGAATATTCCTCAAAAGAATCAACCGTTCCCTACAAGATCCGTGGGGACAGGACAACTACAAAACGGACGACGTCGAACACCTTACCAATTGGGCCATCAGAAAGGAAAATCGCATCAACTTTGTCAACTGTATACAACAAAAAAGCACATCAAACCGCACAGTCGAAGTACCAAGAAACCAGGATGGCACATTTAGGCCAGCCATCAACGATCAAAGGGGAGAAGCTATGGACCTCGATGCGACCAGAAGACAACCCAACTGGAGGTTACTCAACAACGAATTCAGAAGAAGACAGAGGGAACAACTATTCCTCAAATTCGGAAAACCAAATCACCGAGCAAAAGACTGTAACAAAGCAAGGGATGGACGAGACTATACTAGTCAATAAAGAAATGGGCAGAGTCAACAAGAACCACGGTGGGGAACCAAACCCAAGATCAGGGAAATAGAAGTGGAGAGAGAACCCGAACAGTCAGGAAACGAAGAAAGTCTCCAGTATGAGATGGTCTGAGGGACAGACCCCAACGGAAACCCATCATTTTGGCAAATTACTATGCCGCACTCAACTACACGGAAACACTCGAAAACGAAAGCGATCATATTATGGTGAAGGTCAGACTTCACGGAAAGAAGGAAACAGTCACGATCAACGTAATGATCGACTCGGCAGAAACAGAAGTTTTTATCGACCAGGGGATATGCGAGAAGCACGGGATCCTGACAACACGAGCTCAGAAACCGAGAGAAATTTACCTAGTGGATGGGAAGCCAAGCAGCATGGGGCCAGTCACCCATGTTGTGAAAGTACCTATGTACATCAATAGCCATAGGGAATTAGCAACTCTCCAAGTGGCAAATTTGCAAAACCATGAGGTCATCTTAGGTATGCCATGGTTACGAACGCATAATCCGACTATCAATTGGAACGATAAGAAGATTACTTTCAACAGCGAACAATGCACAACATGGTGTTTGAACTGTCTACCTGTTGCGTATGCTGTACCAGTAGTGGAAGCTGTGGAAGAGAATTTGATCACCAAACTCTCTAGTGTTCAGGTCAGTATTGACAAGCGTGTCAAGGTCAAACGATTGACCAAAGAAGTGAGAATGCCTACGAAGGGATCGGTTAAGGCAGCAGGAAGCGACCTGTACGCAAACAATGATATCAGCCTACAAGCCCAGGGGCAGGTAACGATCGGAACGGGAATAGCAATTGGGCTACCTCAAAACACACATGGACAAATAGCTCCACGCAGTGGTCTCGCAGTCAAGCACAGACTCAGCACCAATGCGGGAGTTATAGACGCCGATTATACGGGAGAAGTGAAGGTAGTAATGGTCAACCAAGGAACTACCGAGTACACGGTACGAAAAGGAGATCGAATCGCACAATTAATCATTGAAAAGATCAACAATGTAGAGCAATACGAAGTAACCTCACTGGACGAAACCGAAAGAAATGACCACGGATTCGGCAGTATGGAAACCAAGGAAGACACTAGCCAGAAAACTAGTATGTCAAAACCAAGGATCGAGATAAGCGAAATCTTGGCTAAAGCATTTGGCCACTTCTATCGGAAAGGAGAAACCACCAGGATCATCAACAGAAGCTGGATAGAGAACGAAATGAGACTAGAAGCAGTCAATATCAGCACGGAATTGGCAATTCGGAACAAGAAAGCCTACAAACAAAAGGAACCAGGAGAAATAGTCCCGAAGGAATACCATTACCTGATCGACATCTTCGAAACTGAAGAAAAAACCGGACCACCGCCGCACCGACCAGGAGTCGACCTGGAAATCAACCTAAAAGATGCGGAAAAAGTCCCAACAAAGAAGATATATCTACTATTCTTGGACGAACTGGACAAATTACGACGATATATCAAACAGAACCGAGGAAGAGGATGGATAACAGAAGTATGGACTGACTTAGCGTCGCCTATACTATTCGTCAAGGAAAAGGATGGAAAGCTTCGACTTTGCGTGGAATACCGAGGGCTTAACGAAGTCACCACAAACGACCGGTATCCACTGCCACTCATCAGCGAGGCATTAGATCACCTCAACACGGCCAAATACTTCCGGAAACTCGATATCAAGGACGCCTACCACAACGTTAGAATCAAGGAAGGCGATAAAAGGCAAACGACTTTCTCAAGTAAATTGGGAACATAGGAATACCTGGTAATGCCCTTTGGGCTAACCAATGCACCTGCGGCGTTCCTAGGATGGATCAACAAAACACTTCAAAGATATATGGATATCTGCTGCATAGTATATTTAGACGATGTCCTAATATACTCGGACACTTTGGAACATCACCGAAAAGATGTCGCCAACCACTTGGCAGACATATACGAATCATGAATGAAGGTCAAACCTTCCAAATCTGAATTCCACAAGAAAGAAGTGGAATACCTTGGATTTATCATCAACGAAGACGGCATCAAGACGCATCCAATCAAAACAAAAGCAATATGAGAATGGACGGCACCAACAAAGGTTAAGGAAGTGGAATGCTTCCTCGGCTTTTGCAACTTCTATCAACGCTTCATAGAAGGATTCAGCAGGACAAGCAAACCCCTATATCGGCTTACAGAGAAAGCCGTCAAATGGGAATGGGGAGATGTCGAACAGGCAGCATATGAGGAATTACAAAGGAAACGCACCACGTCACCGGTCTTGGTCTATTACGACCCCGACAGACCAACAATGACAGAGACAGACGCATCGAAATATGTCTGTTCAGGAATACTATCACAACAGGGACCAGACAGAAGATGGAGACCAGTCGCGTTTCGATCCAAGACGATAAAGGACGCCGAAATCAATTAGGACGTCCACAACCTAGAACTATTAGCAGTCATACAAGCCCTGGAGGAATGGAGAAGATAAGTCAAAGGATGTCGACACTAAGTACGAGTTATGACGGACCACAAGAACCTGGTTGCCTTCATGACCTCGAAGAACCTTAACGACCGACAAAAACAATTGGAACAACGAATACGTCAGTTCGACTTCAAGATATATTACCAACCAGGAAAAGAGAATAGGAAAGCGGACACACTCACCAGAAGAGCGGGAGATCAACCAACGGCAGGAGATCCAAGGCTCATCAACCCCCCTCAAATACTACTTCCAAAGGAACAGTTTTGGGAGGAAATCAACGAATTGGAACTAGTGGAATTCTAGGACATAGACGAAGGAAAGATACAACAAGCGAGCCAGAAGGACGAATACATACAACAAATCAGGAATGCGCTAGACAAGGAAGAAAAAGAAATGAAACGGGTAGCACTTGGGCTATGTCAATGAAAGGACAAACACCTATGGTATCAGGGAAAAATATGCATACCAGACGACGAAGGGCTCAAGACAACCCTTATCTACAACCACCACGATGTTCCACAGGCAGGACACGGAGGAACGGCGAACACTACTGAGCTCATATGCCGCAAATATTATTGTCCAAATATGAGAGAAACAATTAAACGATACGTCAAAAATTGCGACAAATGTCAACGAACGAAAGTGGTACGACATGCACCCTAAGGACTACTACAACCAAACGAGGCACCTGATTGACCATGGAAGTCGATAGCAATGGACTTCATTATGGACCTAACGGTATCGAACGATTATGACACCATCTTGGTCGTCATCGACCGCCTGACCAAAATGAGTCATTTCATACCTTGTCGAAAAGACCTGGACGCGCGGCAGTTTGCAAATCTATTTCTACCAGAAATAGTTCGACTACATGGAATGCCACGAGATACCATCACGGATCGAGGCACACTATTCACATCAGACTTGTGGAAAGACACCACGATGAAAATGCGAATCGAACGACGACTCAGTACGGCATTTCACCCGCAAACGGACTGACAAACAGAACGGACCAATGCCATATTGGAACAATATCTCCGAGCCTATATCAACTACCAGCAGGACAATTGGTATGAGGCATTATCACTAGCAGAATTTGGATAAAACAATGGATATCAGAAGACGATCAAGACGACACCATTTTATGCAAACTACGGAATCAACCCCGAATACGAAACAATTGGTCATCTGATGCAAACGAAGAAAATCTCGACTGAAGATATGAGGGAATTACACGACACACTACGAAGCGAGATGGTGGTAGCACAATTACGACAAAAAGAATATTAGGATCAATACCGAAAACCCGATCCGAATCTCAAGTCAGGAGACAAAGTCTGGTTGTTGCCACGCAACATCAAGACCACGAGGCCATCGAAAAAATTGGATTACAAGAAAATCGGGCCATTCAAGATAGTGGCAAAGCTTGGCAGCATCGCTTATAAGCTGGCCCTGCCACCCTCGATAAGATACACAACACATTCTACATCTCACTTCTCGAACCATACGAAGAAAACAGATTCCCCTCACAAATCCGACCTCCTCCTTCGCCTATCGAGATAGACGGAGAAAACGAATACGAACCCCAAGAAATCATCGACTCTCAAGTACATCGAAACCACTTGCAATACCGTGCTAAGTGGACGGGATATTCACCAGAACACGACAAAACTTGGTACCCTGCAGAATACTTCGAAAATGCCGAGCTCGCAGTTCAACGATTCCACTCCCTCTACCTAGGAATGCCAAGAATGGGTACAAGTGGAGTCCCCACAACCAACGGCTGCACCACTAAAGGCCGCAGAAGGATGGGGCGATTACTGGAATCGCAGGTTCGGCCCATTTCCACCCTCTAGTCCCCTATACTCGGGGCCACCAGAATCGGAGCTAAACGAAGAACAGCTCAAGGCAAAGCGGAACATGGAACGGAACAAGCATCTCAGCCTATCGTGGACGGGCTGTTATGACGACGAATGTCAAGTCCACATCAGCGAAAAGACAGGGAATTGGTTTACTGAAAGACCCCGAGACATAGTGACGACTTAACGACACCATACGAAACACCATATGCGTCTTAAGCAAATCCTCCTCCTCCTCCTCCTCAGTCCCAACCGAAGAAAAGTGGGCGAAAGCACGCGGAGATATACACTTGGGACGCATGCTTTAGGGACAATTGTCATGTCCATAAAATAGACAAAATCAAGGCGGGGTTTTATCCCGGACCAAGGGGAGCTCAGAAGCCGCTGAGCAGGAAAGACATAGGGATAAAGAACAGGATGGGAGCCGTGAGGACACGGCTTGAGAGGGAGAGGGGTGAGAAAGGAGTGGAGGAAAGAGGAGAAAGGGAAGAAACGGTTCCGGATGTCGACAGCCTACACAAGCAGATCAAGGGCCTGCTAAGACGAAACGAAGACCTCGAAAACATGATACGACTTCAAGACGCGACGATCCACAATCAACAGAAAACAATTATGGACCAGACATGATCCCTCGAAGTCGGGAACACCATGCTTGGGATGACAAGAACATCATGGAAAAACGAGGAAAGTATCAACCGACGCTTGAAGAGGGAACTTAGGCGTTTGGGGAACCAATTGATGGAACTTGGGAAATAAGCATCGAGAGACTGATGCTAGGGGAAAAGGGAGCTAATGTCACAAACCTGACTAAGCAAGGAATATGGTTTCACATGACGCATGGTTATGCGTCATAGGTTGGTAATTTGTTTCACATGACTCGCACTCGCGCTGTCATCGTTATAATGATATTTGTTGATGTTTTTCACATGAGTACGTTTGTGGTCATATGGTTTATGAACTTTCGTACATGACTCACATTATGAGTCATGGGTTTCACTGAAGTGACGCGAGTTGCACACATGACTTGTTATTTGGATTATGATTGGTTTAGGTATGTTGCGCAGTTTGACTTGTTAGAAGTCAGCTAATGGATTTCGCACATGACTCGCTACGAGTCATGAGGTCGTATGACTCAAGGGGATGAGTCACCAGGGTTAGGGTTGTGGGAGGGACGCATAT